>WBMV01002163.1:36527-60960 GCA_013396655.1 Campylorhamphus procurvoides | reverse complement strand
CCCCCCCCCCCCCCCGAAGAAAATTGGATCAGCTGAATGTATCTTTCAAGCCAGTAAGACAGGTTCTTTGTTTCAGGAAGAGCTGTAAAATAATTCTTAGGGGCAAATTACTCCATTAGGTTTGCACAGATGTGTCTTTTACATCCAATGCTGGGGCTGTATATGTGCTATCAACATGCACCTGTCCAGCTGGATTAAGCAGATCAAAGCTTGCAAAAAGGTCAGAAAAGGCTCCTTTCCTTTTCAGCAGGAGGACAGTGAGACTGTATAGCGTTAGTTGATGTTGGTGAAAACTAAACTACAAGGTAAGTATTAGTTTTCAGCTTGAGAAACAATGTGCTCTTACTACAGAGATACATAGTTGCTAGCGCTGATCAAAAGATTGGGGTAGAGCCCTTTGCTCCAAGAAGCTGGGAAAGGACAGATCGTCTCTTTCCTTATCAGCATGATCAGACAAAGCTGACTACAAATCTGCATCTAAATTACATCTTTGTCTTAGGTTACTCTCTGAGGCTCGCAGTTGGTCTTCACCTCCTAATTGCCATCCCCACAAGCTGCTTCCTTTGCAGCAAAGGCAATACGGATTTTGAATATGGTTTTACTCCTATTGTCATCAAATACTGCTATAGGTCATGCTACAGCTAAGAAATCTGACTTTTGACAGGAATCTTGTATTTATTTCCATACCTTATTAGCATATTTCTGCTTGTGTGAGGAAAAAAGAACTTGGAATTTTTTCCTGGAATCCTTGCTACTGAACTTCCTCTTCTGGTGGGGAGTCAGTAGGTGTGGACACAGGAATTGAGTTCAAACTGATTGAACAACATAGCTCATAGGATGAATGTTGAACTTTCAGATTGCAAGAGACAGAGCTGGTTGTGAGCAGGTGTGGGGGTTTCACTATCATCACACAAAAATATGTGTTTAAAAGAGTGGGCATAGCCCTGTGGAGCCTTGCAGCTACTGCTTGTCACTGGGTAATCAATTTGGAATGGACAAGTCCACTGAATACTTTCTGTACCACTGCACTATAAGGCCAAAAACTGATATTTAGAAACACCATACCTATTTTAGTCGTCCTTATTTCTCATAAGCTGGAAGTGAATTGTGCTTGTGATCAACCCATTGCAAGCTCTGGATTGCTGTGGTAAAAGTGTATTGCCAGTGTTCCCTGTGCTATGTGTACCTTCTATGCACAGGCTATGAAAGGAGCAGATTCCTGTTATCTATGACATTTATAGCTCTCTACCTAAGCAGGGTGTCTCTCTACCCTACTAGTGTCTCAGTTTAAAAAAAACAAAAACAGATGTCTGTCAAGGAAAGCAGGAAATTTCCCGGGACTAGGAAGAGGGCCTCCCTCTCCTCGAGCCACCACAACCTTTGAAATTAAGATTCTTTATGCAAAAAATGTAGAAAAGAGAATGACGGGTTCTTTACCGCAAACACAGAACAAAAGGAAATAGAACAAGCAGCAACACGGTAACTAGAACTTTGGGACGCTTCGCCTTTCGGTGCCGCCCCAGGCTCGAACAGCGGGGCGCGGCTGCGGGAGCGGCGCACGGGAGGGGTCGGGCCAGGTGGGCAAGGACACAGCCAGCTTGGGAAAGGGGAAAGGGAAGGTCCTCCTCTCGGGCGTGCCCCCAGACTCACACTACTGGCGGCTGCTTTGGCACGGATAGTCCCCAAGGCCCGGAGCAGCAAAGGGAAGAGCTGGGACCTTCCTCTCGGCACTCGGGACCGGTGGGGATGTCGCTAGGAAAAAAAACCCCACGGCAGTGCTGAGCTGGGCAAAGCCAAATCCAAAGTGAGATGGCACAACTCCGGGAGGAGCACCCGATGTGGTCCTTGAACCAGAGACAGTGAGGGCAAAACACACTCAAGCAAAAAACCAAACCAGAACTGGCCAGCCCGTTGTTTTTTTGTTGTTCCCCCCTCCTTTTCTAGTGTATCAGCCAAATCTACCCAAATTTACCGCGTTGTCTCAGGGCACAGGCAAAAGGAAACAGAGGCAAGTCCCATCTTTGCCGAGAGGGCTATCAGCTTTTAGAGGAGAGCGCCATTAGAATCAGAGCTAGAAAACAATTAAACCTAACAGAGACAGTCTCCTCCACCCCAGCGTGGAAAATTCACCTAGTTTGAAACCATAACAACTAGGCTTCTTAATGTTTGCGTGTTTATTCTTGTAAGCCTTGATGCTACTGCAACCGCCAATCCTTTCAGGGAAGCAAAACTCTGTTCCCTAACCTGCTATATCCTTTCATTTTCCCTGCCTATCTTTTGGTTTTGACTGGTGACCCACCACTCGTCCAGGAGCAGCACTGGTGAGAGGGACTTCCTGCTGCAGCTGCTGTTTCTCCAGAGCAGCAGTTCTGCAAAGTGCTAGTTCTCCAAATTCTTGTCAGTTTGGCATCAAGAGTTGCTGACAGATACAACACCAGCACCTGTGAAGGAAAAAAAAACAAGCCTTGTCTGGTTTAGATCATCTGAAGATACAATGCACTGTTCAGTTGCTTATGGTCATCTTCCCACTTTTTTTTTCCAGGACTGTTTTATGCTTGGTGGTGGAAGTAAATGGGATAAACCCATTTTTTGCCCTAATTTATGGGGCAGAAAAATAGGTCAAGTTCTGAATGATACATAATTCTCATCAAATTAGCACCGCTGTTCACTCTCAGTGGCTGAGTGTTGGCACTTATGTGACTCTGCTTTGCAGAAAGGCAGAGGGAAAAAAGAGGAGTATTCGTACAACAGACCATGTGTCATGCTCTTGTTCTACAGTAGTAGGCATTGAAATTTGAATCCCTGCCTTGAGTATTTAAGATGTCTTTTGTGATTGAAAGCATCTCTGTAGAGTGAGCGTTGTCCTAAAACTGTGATTCTCAAAAATTAGAGTCTGAAATTTGGTTCCTAAGCTGTGTAATGTACTTGAGTCAATAGTATATAGTTCTTCTGTTGCATGCCTGGCCCTATGGGTTCCTATGGAAAGTTGTGACTGACCAGCAGTTTGCATTGCTAAGACCGCCGCACTCTAGATCAAATGGTGAATTCTGTGGACTGTCACAAGGTTGTGCCTAGGGAGCATCCCAGCATCCTTAGGTAGAAGTTTAAAGACTGCAATGTGGGTTAAGCAGCCCAGAATATGAGAGTCTGTTTTCTGCCCAAATTTCTTTATTTGAAGACTCATTGCTTGCATTTTGATTCTTATAAAATCTGGCTTTTTTAGTTCAGACACTGTTTACAGACTTTGCTTCAAGGAGAAAGACTAGGCAGGTCTCCTCTAGGCAGCTGGGATCCTGTCATGGTACGTTTCTCTGTCTGCAGATGGCCAGAGGGCAGGGACAAAGGGGAATTGGTCTTGGTGAACCTCTGTTCTTTCTAAGAAACACTTTTCTTTGGTTGTACCATTGAAGCAGTTCTATCAGTTATTATAATGCTTCACGTGATGATATGTCAGCACATGTTCGTCTTCTGAGATAGCAACTGAAACAAAGAATTCAAGCCCAGTAATATGGAATTATTATGGAACCAAACATTCCTTTACTATTAACAGCTCTGGGAACATGTGTGGTAAACTCACCAAAGGCATGTTCCCTGAACTCTATTATTTCAGGGTATATATACATTGAAACCACCCCCATGTCCGAGCTCTGCTGAGGTCACCTGGCATCTCCAATTTCATCTTGCTGAGCTTTCTTGGAGCAAGACTACCACCTATTATATCTTCAGTAAACATTTGGGTAGGGGCCTTTTTCTTCATCTCTTGGGCTCTCTAAGACGTCTTCATTGCATGCCTGTTGTTTTACCTTTCTCTCTGACATGCCTCTGCACCTGTGTAGTTCACTGTTTCTGACCCTGGCGTTCACTTTACAGCTCTAATGAGCTTCAGGTTATCTTTTGGCTATATATTTCCTTTTAACAAGACACAGTTTACTGACTTAATCCTCTAGGATATGTTATTTAATTTATTTCTTACAGCTGCAAGACTAATCTTCTTCATGCATTTCTTTGTTTAAAGCACCAATTAAGCTACACAAGGTTGGGTACAAAAAATAAAATTACAAAATTAATACAAAAAATGGAATTAGTACAAATCTATCTAAAATTATGAAATTAATAATTCATTTTCTGGGACTGTGTCCTTTTGAAGGGTAAGGTCCTTTTTCACAGCAAAAATATCCACTCTGCTTTCTTTTATTTCCTATGGCCAGCCTTGTATATAATCTGACACTTTATTTCACTTTGCAAGACTAGAAAGTCAGCTATTCTTGTCCCTCCACGCTTCCTGTTTTCTCTATTTTTGAATTTTATTTTATTTCTTGCTCAGCAGACCTTAGCAGACTGACCTTAGTGCACATTCTGTGTAATAAGTGCAATAATAAAAAAGATTCTGTATTAAACTAAATGGGTTCTCTATTAGCAAGGCTATTTTTCAGCACTGCACCTACCTGGCTTTCTTCATACACATATGGACTCATTCCTGCATCAAACTGAAAGTATTCGCCAAGCCATGACACATACATGTTATAGAACCCATTTAGTAACCTGAATGTCCATCTTAAAGCAGGTAGCTTTTTTGGAAAGCTGTTCCAGAATATGATGGGTTCAGTAGTTAAAAAATCTTATTTCTAGCCGTGGTTAATTCATGAACAATCTCTAACCATTTCTTGGAATGACCTCATTTCCCTCACCCTCATCTTCCAGTGTAGTTGTAAAAGATAGTGTGTATTCTCTTTTATAAGTTCTCTTTTCTAGTCATGCGCTGCATCAGATCTGGTTTGAACTCACCTTTCTTGAAGAAAAGACACACTATAGACAGAATTCCAAGTAAGATCTCTTCAGTACTCTGGCATCACTCATCTTTCCAAATGTCTCCAGGAGATCCTGCTAAAGCATCTCTAAAGTCTTCCCTTCTGCAAAATCCACTTTTCCCTCCATGTTTCATCTGCATGGCTCCTGTTTTATTACTTTTGTATAATCCTCTGAGGTCATACTTTAGAGTAATAATAAGTTTGGATTCATTTAAGAGTGTCTCTGTCTCCAGACTTTCATGGAGAGGAGCATTACTCCTGCTTTCTTTTGGATGGCATGAGATCTGCTCAATATATGTCTCTTCATATAGGCAGCTAATGGTGATTTTTAAGAGAAAGATCTAAGTACATCGTTACTTTTATCCTTTGAAGCTGAGAGACTAGGAATTGAAGTATAGTTCCAGTAAAGGTGTTAAAACTGTGCAGATCTGTTAAAATAATAAATAATTATAGAAAATAAATAGTGACTGGCAGAGGAGAAAGCAAATTACACTGCTCACAGTACATATAATCAAATGTATTTCACAACTGTCAGTAATAAAAGTCAACCTTTATTAAGCAACATACACAACATGGTTCTTTACGTCCTAGGTGTGCAACTGAGAAACACATGCTTCTTTGTTATTTCACTTCAGGCATCTGTATGTGCTCATCTTACTGCTCAGAATGAGCCGTATTAAATCACTACTAGTGAATTGCAACTGTCCAAACAATGTTTCTGTTCTTAAACAAAAATTCTGTTGGTGAGTTTTTGGTATTAATAACTACAGGATAAAAATCTACTCTTGCATTATTTTTTATGATTTCTGAAATAATCATACTTCTGAAAAAATCTTAGTTTTCTGACTTACCATTACATCCACTTGTATTACTATTGTGGTCCAAAAGAGACTGAAAATTGCCATAAAAGAGCAACTAAGAAATCTTAAAGGATGAGGAACTTCTGAGGAGCATTCAAGAGTTTGAGAGGGAGATTGATCAGTGGAGAGCCATAGTCTGTCTTCTATGACACGTGGAAGCCAACTCGGCATGGCCACTAGGGAGGCAGGTCCTGGATCTGCTTTGTAGCAGAAAGAAGGCAGAGTCACAAAGGATAAAGAGGGGTGGAAGAAAGCTATAGCACAGAGTGGGAAAAGAAACCCCTCCTTAACCTCTAAGTTATCCTCTAAGACACCCTGACAGAACAGGGTACAAAGTCTTGCAAAGATCAGAGAGACCAACCTCTTGCAACAAAACTTGTGTTAAGATCAGGACTGAGAAGAAACAATGGTGAGTTGTGGGCACTACTGACTCCCTCCTGTGTGGAATAGAAGCACTCATTTGCAGACCCGGCCCTCCTTTCAGAGGAGTTTGCTGCTTCCCTGGGGCCCAAATTAGGGATGTCATCACAAGACTCAACAGCCTAGTACAACCTTATCCTGTTATCCATTCCTGCTCTTTCATATGGGTACAAATGATAAAAAGAGCCCTGGAAAGAATGGTAAAAGATTCTGGAGTGCAGGTAATGTTTTCCTCAGTCTTCCCAGTAATGGAAGGAGATTTTGGAAGAAACAGGTGAGCCCCAAATATCAATACCTGGACTCCAGGGCTAGGGTTTTCACCATAGCTTTGGGTTTTTAAACCATGGAAGAACATTCAAGAAGCAAGGAATGCTGGGGCCTGATGGGATCCACCTATCCTGATGAAGAGACATGTCTTTGGGCATAATCTGGAGGGACTGATCAACAGATCTTTAAAGTAGAATTGATGGGAGGAAGGAAATACCAGCAGGATTACAGCAAGGAAGCCAAAGGTTGACATGGCATCACCCGAGGGTTGCAATGCTAGTGGGAACACTTAGTCCATGGGAATACTGTGGAAATCTTCTTTTCAGGGCTTAGGAGTCCACAAGTACTGGCCAGTCTTTAAGAACCGTTTTTGGAAACACAGAAGCAGGCAATTCCAGTCTGTTGTATATCAAGCAACTGGGGCAGAAGACCAGGTTGGCTGAACAGGGAACTAGTCAAGGGGCTCAAAAGAAAATTGTGTGATCTCTGGAAGGAAGGTCAGACTTTGCAGGAAGAGTATAGGACTGTGATTTCTGTAAGCAGGGAGAAGACAAAAGGCCAAAGCTCATTGAGAGTTGAGAATGGCCAGTGTTGTTTCAGATAACAAGAAAGGCTTTTTCAAGTACATTGGTTACAAGAAGAGGTCTAAAGAAAACATCAGACCAATGCTTGTTGAAGACTGCCACCTGATTAACAGGAATGAAGAGACAACAGAGGCATTCAATGCTTTTTTTGCCTCAGTCTTTAATAATACTGATAGACCTTGAGCTGCCTGAGTTAGAGAAGCCTGAGTTTCATGAGTGTGGAATCAGTGACTTTCTGTTTATGGACACTGAAATTGTAGGGGACCAGATTACCAGCTGAATTCCATGGGGTCTGATATGATTCATCCCAGTGTACTGAAGGAGCTAGTGGATGTTATAGCAGGACCCCTCTTGCTCTGCCAAAAGTCTTGAGAGTCTGGAGAATTTCACTGGAACCCAGCCAATGTTACTTTCATAAGAAGAGCCAGAGAGAAGACCAGGGGAACTACAGACATGTTAGTCTAACATCAGTTCTTTAAAAAGTTATGCAGATGATTATACTGCGTACTGCTGAAAGGCATTTAAAGAATAATGCAATAATCACTCAGACTGCCCACCTAGTGGGTTAAGGGAAGGCAGTGGATGTACCTCTTCTGGATTATAATAAGGTTTTTGATATAGTATCGAAAGCCTCACAGCATCCTTCTGAACACATTGTCCAGCTGTGGGAAGAGTGGGTTGGTGCACTGGGTGAGGAACCGGCTGAAAGGCAGAGCTCAAAGGGTTGTACTGAATGGGGCTACATCTGGCTGCAGGCAATCACCAGTGCTGTTCTGCAGGGTTCAGTTCTAGTTCCAGTTCTGTTTAGTATATTTATCAATGATCTGGATGCAGGAGTGGGATGTACCACTAGCAAGTTTGCCGATGATACCAAACTGGAAGGTGCTATTGACTCTCTTTAGGTAAAAGAGGCCTTGTAGATGAATATAGATAGATTGCAGTATGGAGCTATGATTAACGGGATAAAATTTAACCAGTCGCTTTGATGGATTCTGCACCTAGCTGGGCACAAGTATAAACTGAGAGAGGAGTGGTTGGAGATCAGCCCTGCAGAAAGCAATCTGGGGTTGCTGGCTGCCAGCAGAGTCAGTGTGATTCATCAGTGTGCCCAGGCAGGGCAAACTGCATCTTGGGGTTTGTGCATCTAACACAACATCACCAGCTGACCAAAAGAGGTGGTTATCCCACTGTGTTCAGGGATGGTGTGGCCTCAGCTGGAGTTCCATGTGCAGTTCTGGTCCCCGCAATTTAAGAAGGATGTGAAAGTCCTTAAATGCATCCACACAAAGGCAACAAAGCTGGTGAAAATGCTGAGGACTTTGGGCTTGTCTAGTTTGGAGAAAAGGAGACTGAGGGGCGTCATTGCTCTCCACAGTTTCCTGAGGAGGGGAAGCGAAGAGGGAGACGCTGAGCTCTGCTCTCTGGAACCCAGTGACAGGATGTGTGGGAATGGTTCAAAGCTGTGCCAGAGCAGGATCAGATTGCACAGGCTTCCTGGAGGGATGATTGATGCACTCAGTCTGTCAGTGTTTAAGAGTCATTTGTACAATCCTTCATAACATATTTTACCTTGGCCAGCCCTGGATTGGTCAGGCAGTTGGACAAGGTGACCCCTGTAAGTCCCTTCCAGCTGAAGCAGTCTAGTCCACTCTACTCTGTTTACTAGTGCTGAGTCGACAAACCAGTTCCGTGAAACTCTTTCTTCTTACCTTCAGCCCTGGAAAGGGCAAGCATAATTTTGGATGAGTGGCATCTCCTGGAACTACTTAATTTGTGAAAATTGTCATTTTTTATAAGAAAACCAATACATTTTCTAGTCCTTTGACAGAAAGAAAAAAAATAAGGAGGCAAACAAAACTGGTAACTAACATGAAATCAGCATATGTAACCAGCAGTTTGTGGTTCATGCAATATTATGTCTTTAAGCTTGCAGAAATTGCAACTGGCCTACTAACTAAATGCAGTGTTTCAATCAAGTCAGGTGATGGTCTCTTACATTAGAGTTTTCAGATCCCTACAAAATTCTTCAGCAGAGGTGTAAGTGCTGTACTTCTGGATATATTTCTTACAAAAGGCTGGCTTTTTATGCAGGCTTTTTCGTCAGTGAGGCTGTGTTATTAAAACTGCTACAACTTCTGTACTGTCTTGGGCATGCTAACCCATGCTTTTTAAATCACCGGGATTAATGCAATGTGCCTTCCTTATACTTCTGCCAAATATTGCGTGTCACACTTAACACATGATGCTTCAATCTCCTTTCTGGGATGCTGCTTGCCTTAGTCCTGCCTTTTTTTTGGGTGCAGGCTCCTCCCCTTAAGGCAAGAAAAGACATAAAAGCAGTTGGTTGTGCAGCTTCTTGCTGTGCAGTGCCAAGAAGTGGATCCACACTCAGGCTGTCATTTCCTGGCACAAGTGGCCTTCCCAACTGTTCAGGTATTTGTATCTAAAGTAATCTGGATGGTGATGAAATAAACCTGTATGAGTATAAATTGGGGAAGATTCTCAGTGATTCGTTATGTATCTAATTACTTTGACTAAATGTGCTTCTTTATCATGCTTGAAATCTTTGTATCACCTTTGGAATAGTTTAAGAAGAGATTTTTCTTTTGCTATTTGGCTGTCAAGTTAAAACACTGGCTTCTGAAATGTTTGAGGCTTTGTGTCTTTTTGTGGAAAAAGTGACTGTGTAAATGGAACTAAACTTACTGAAGTTACATGAATCCACCAGAAGAATTATTTCTTCTCCAGCACTGGTTCCACTATCCTTCAGCTGCTTTTAAGCTCATACTGTCTGTCCAGTGATTTTTCATACAATTTTTTTCTTTTTTTTTTGCTTTTCATCTTATTGTTTCTTTGAAGTGATTCTTAACAAATGTTGACAAACTTTCCAATTTAAACATATACAAAAATCAACCACCCACCACAACAACATTTGGGTCAGTTTTCTTCTGTTTTGCTTGTGTTATGTAGTTTTAAAATAGGTCTCAATTGCTGCCTGTTCTGATCTGGTTGTATTTCTCAAACTTCTTGTGCAGGGGAAAAAAGACTGTGTGTAGGCACAGAACACAGCTTGATACACTATCAGTAGTAGGACATCCCTTCAGTACTTACAGCCACAAATCTAATCAACAGGAAAAAAGGACAAGAAAAGAGGGAAAATAATAGTAAATGACAAAAAAACCAAAACACCCACACACCAAAAAAACCCAAACCCCAAGGAAAGAATAAAAATGGTTGAGAATTGCTTTTTTCTTTAGATAGTAAAGACAGTATCTGATATTAGAGAAAATGCACTCGGCATCTTCAATGCTATTTTGCCTTCTCAGCAAGAAGGAAGGAGTACTTATAAATCTTTCTTCAGCTGTTACTTCTATTAGTCACTAAATGAAAATACTAAAGCTACTGTGGTAAAGCTGAATGTAACACAATTAGAAGTCCAGAAATGAGCAGTGATGATGGTCATGAATAGTGTCATATGAGGGATACCTAAGTAAGCCAGACCTTTTCATTCAAGAAAAAGAGTTGACTGAGGGCAGAGGCAGTATGACTGAAGACCTCAGAAATGCTCAGTGGCAAACCCTGAGAGATGTATTATTCACTCTTTTTACTATTAATTTAGTATTTTACCCTGTGTCCATCAAATGAATTTGTAGCAATCAGATGAGAAACAAAAAAGGACATAATTTCTTATGCATCAGAGAGTAGAGCTGTGCAACTCATAGCAAGATGATCTTGTAGAACCCAGCGGTTCACAGGAATTTAAGGGGAAACTGGAAAAATACATGAAAGAGTAATTCATAGATGTTTCCTGTATATAAAGAAACTACATCCTGCTGTTGCATGGATCTTTTTCACTACTGTGGTAGAGAGAATACTGAACTAGGTGGTCCTTATGTTTTCTAGGTCTTTAGATGGACCTTATATTTTTGTGTATATTCTAAAAGCCTGTTTTGTTTTGGTTGGTTGGTTGGTTTTAATGGTCATACTGAAATCCCCTATCAATATATTTTGCTGTTTGTAATGTTTGTTGTGGTCAGTGACCGAGAAAAAATTAACCAAGGGTATTGCCCAATACTATTCCACAATCCGTTATAAGAGCAGACTGGTTTACACTGTTGCAGGAAGGTTATCTCATATCTAACTGTCGTGGTTTGACCCACGATAAATGCCTGATGTCCAGCAAAACTCCTTCAAGGCCTCCCCCCACCCCCTTTCACCTTCCAGAGGGAAGAAAAGAAAACCAACTAGTAATTTACGGCTAGAGATAACAACCGAAAGAGGAGCTTTGATTAACACTGCGGGCAAAGCAGAACTTAGAATAATGCTTAAATTTATTGCTAACAAACTAAAAACTAAAACTAAGAAATAAAAACAGGTTAGAAACACTTTCCCACCACCACCCCTTGATCTGTCCATGCCCCCTCCTTTCCCTGATGGTGTGAGGGACAGGGGAATGGAAGGTTTACAGTCAGTTCTTGTTGGGTCAGCCATTCGCAGATCTAAGTCCAAAACTCAAGCAATAGTTCTGTCTCAGGGGGCTTTCCTGTGGGCTGCAAAGGGGACAGTTCGCTTCACCACAGTCATCACCACGGTCACAGGGGAATTACANNNNTTTGCACCCCGATGGATCCCATGGGCTTCGAGGGGACAACTCGTAATCACCATGGTCATCACCAACGTATTCAGGGAATAATAGTTTTAAGTCCACTCCCTGATCCGTGGGGTCCCTCCCCCTCCTTCTCCTCTTCTCCTCCTGCACTGACCTTGATGTCTGCGTTGTGATGTTGTTAACCCATGGCTGCCCCATTCTAACTGCGCCACAACTTCTTAAATATGTTTTCACGCAGGGGCGTAACTTAATGGTTCAAAAGCAGGAAGTTTTCCTCGGAGCTGGCCTTCATTGGCCCTGCTCTATAGGATGGAGGGAAACTTCCAGAGGCTTCCAACAGACGCCAATCTTCCTCTTATACAAAAAAAAAACCCTAACCAGATAAACCCACGACACTAACAAATTGTGGCTGTAGCACAAGCAGTTCTGATGGCAGAAAATATTGCAAGCCATTGTTTCAATTTAGACTTCAGTTACTGTAATTTTCCTATACCTGAAGAGTCTTGTTCTAGACTGATGTGGGGTTTTTGTTTGTTTGTTTGTTTGTTTGTTTTTTCAGGAATGGAGAAGCTGATTTTTTGTGCACACAAAAGGCCAAATGCTCTCTGTAGACTGATTTGCTTTCCGTGGGCTGGAGGTGGAACTTCTCAACTTGCTCATTGGAGCACACTAGTCAGCAACTCAATTGAAGGTTAATAATTTTTGTAGTTAAAGCAAGTCTGAAATACACAGTAACCAAGTTTTTGAATGGAAAATAATATTCTTGAGATCACTGCAATCTTTATCCAATGTATCTTCTCCAGAAAGGATGGAACTAGCATTCATTAGGAACAAGGATTTCCATTACAGTGCATTTTCTGTACCTCCTTCCATCAAATTATATTTGACTAGGGTAAAAGGCTATCTCAGAGCTATATTTCACAAGACTGTAGAATGCTTGACTGCTTCAAAAACTATTGGTATGATTCAGAAATAGCAATACACTGTATATTGTTAGTATGCCAGTAACCAGAAAGGTTAACAGTGAAGAGATGAGAACCATTTTTAATATTGAGAGGCTGCAGGGTATCTGTTATCCAGCATTTGCAATTCTTGTATCAAACCTGAAGCTCAAACTATGGATTTCTAACAGTGAAATTACATTTAGTTACACTACAAAGTAATTCTCATTGCTCTCAGGCTGTATCAGCGCTAAAAAAATCAATTGCTTGAACTATCTGAAGAGGAACTAAGACCATTTTATAGACCTTCTACAAAAATAATTTCATATTTATGAGCATCACCATTGCAGTTGTACCAGTCCTCTACATGCTCATATGCTTTCTGGTAAGCAGTTGCACAAGTCACATTAACTTTTTCTTGAAATTGGAAAAAAAAAAAGAAAGAAAGAAGTTGTGTTGTCCACTGGAACTACTTCCATCAAAGTACTAAGGAAATGGCCTTGGAGCAGCTGCAGACACAAATGCATAAAATCAGCGTGTAGTATAGTTTTTCAGAGATGGCTTCTGCAGAAAGAAAGTACAGAAGATGCAAATATTTCTGTACTGCTGTGTATGGTGTGAGGTGGTGGTTTATTCTATCTCTTCTGAAATACTTTGCATCTGACCCATTACTTCCACATGAGTTTGACAGTATGCATGAGGTCAAGGGGATTTTAGAAATTGAACATTTTTTTCTGATCTATTCATTCCTTACTTTCAGTAAAAAGTGAGAGGAAAATTCTAAATTTTGAAACTAATATGATAAAATCATGTAAAATGTCGTACTATATAAACAGAAATAGGAGTATCCACCAATTTGTCCTATGATTCCACATCTTACAAGTGCTGGGATTGTACAATTCTAATATAGCTTAACTTTCTTCTGCCCTTGAAAGGATATATATTACACAACTCTATTATTGAAATCAATTAATTTGTGGTTGTTATTAATACCAATAATAATAAAGTTGCTGCAATCAGGGTCTTGTGGATTCTGACCCAAGGCATTTGTCAACCAGAGCCAACATTTGTGAATAAAGGATGGAAACCTAATCTCTCACAGGATTAAAACAGAGTAGTAACAATAGCGAAGACATGGTATCAACTGTAAAATGGATTAATTTAAATAATCTATATATTCTGCAAAATAATTAAAAAAATTAAAATTATTTTACTGCATCTATTTGAAATAACTATAATCCTTTTCTCTCGCTTTCTGCGCCTTTTCTGCAGTGTTGTGTGTAAGGCTTCCTGGAAGAGAAACTCGCATTAATGAGCCTTTTGCGAAAGACATGACAAGCATGGTTAATGAAGTTACAAGTGTTTTGTTAAAAGAATTGCAAGAAAAACCATTTGCATTTTTTGGTCACAGGTAAAAACATATACATTTTTAGATGTCCTGGTGAAGGAACTTCTGTCTTTGAACTCTAGGAGTAGATAGTTATGTATTTTTATTTGCAAAAAAAGTACGGTTCTGCAAAGATCTTTTGTCAAGTCATCCTAAAACATGCTGTTGTTATCGAAAATTCTGGTTATTTATTTATTGCTTCAGGCACAACATCTGAACAGGTTATGTTTTTTGATAAATTATAATTGCATTTATGGTTAATATTCATGTCAATGCTTGATCTATATCAATGCAGGGGATGAATCAATCATCAAACCCAGATTTTGAAGATCGCTTAATCCTAAGTATTCAAAATAACTGTTCTTATTGCCAACTAAAAGGACTACTAAAACAACGAGAGACTAAGAAAAGGTCTAAATTGTAAAACTAGACTGTGTGGAAACACACTGTATGTCAATTAATGAATATCATTATCATTTATATGATGTATGGTTTTTCAGAGATGGTTTATTTCAGAGTGGTTTATTCGATCTCTTCTAGAATACTTTGCATCTGACCCATTACTTCCACATGAGTTTGACAGTATGCATGAGGTCAAGGAGATTTTAGAAAATCAACATTTTTTTCACTAACTGTTCAGGATATCCAGTTAGCACTGAAATTCAAATTATGTTTAAATTTTCCATGTTTTATGTATGTTTTTGCTTACTTTGCTCTAATTTCTCTTTTCACTGCAGTTTTGGATCTTACTTGAGTTTTGCAGTTGCAGTGCATCTGAAAGAAAAGTATGGACTAGAGCCAGTCCATCTTTTTTCATCAGGGGCACATGCCCCAAATGTAAGTTACAGAATCATTAACAGTATGGAACAAAACAGTACATTAGTTATCAAGAGTAAAAACAGCATTTGAAACTATGGTATGCAGGTTAGTTTAAATACAAAATGAGCATTGCTTCAAAATCTATGGAGAGAAAAGCAGGGTTTTTTTCTTAGAGAAAATCAATTCTGAGGTGGATGCAGAATTTCATACTATACAATATTCACTGCTGCTAACCTTAGCCTCGGAGAAGAGCCTTCTTAAGCTAATGCTACCTTTTTTGAATACTGTGTTAATATTTACTATGGCCTTTAGCTTGAAAGTAATCAAAACAAAATACTCAGTGACCCTCCCTTCTCTGTAATATGTGAAATAACTGTTTTAACCTAGTCTTTCATAAACCACCTGCATCAGCCCTCTGTATATTTGTCCATTTGTTTCTTTCCCTCCTCATCCTCTGTTGGATTTTCAGTCAGTTTCTACTGAGGTTCTGCTGGTATTGCTTGTTTTTCTCAGGAAAACAGCAGTGAAGTGGCTTTTTCCCAGTCTTCTTGCCCTCAGTCAGCATTTGCTATTTTTGTTCTTCTGTTTCTGGGGCTTCTTAACATTCTTAAGTATAAGCTAGTGATTCATGGAAGCAAATTCCCATAATCAGTTGTCCTCTTCTGTCCTACATTAGTCAGGTTTATGTCCACTGCTAGGGTTTTCTTTCTCTTAGATTATTTTATTAGTTGCATTTCAATAGTAAGAGTCACACTTGAATCAAATTGAATTAATGGTTATTTGTCTGTGGAAGTTTCAGAGCTGGAAGGTACTCGGCTCACTCATAATTTGTAAGTTTCAGCACACAGTCTACTAACCCTTTCCAAGAAGTGGTGGATGTTAAAATAATCAGCCATTGTATTTTGGAGATGGGGGATAATTGTACTTTTTACTAAAATGATTTGTAATGAAGAGGTTATTTAAAGTATATTATATATACAACACCTAATCTTTTTTTGTCTGGTACTGACAGTCTGATGCAATGCTCTCCCTCAAAAGAATACCCATATCTGATACAAAAGATGAAGAAATTCTTGAATATATACAAAAGATAGGGGGAACTCCTCCTGAGCTTCTGCATAACCAAGAGATTAGGAAACATGTGGTGCTTACTGTCAAAGAAGACCTTAGAGTTTTACAGACATTTTCGTAAGTTTTACAACTTTGTATACATTTGTATTTTACATTTTTACTTCTGTCTGGTCATGTCAGGTTGTTTCTGTCTTTGTAATTTGTTCTTGTTTCTGTTATAAAAAGATTATGAAACAGCAAACATAGTTTTCTCCTTTGTGTGCTTTTCTATTTGTTTTCTAATATATAAGCCCTAGATAAAAACACTGCTTACTGCAGCAAACACAACTGCTACTACAGCAGTGAACATGTCATGGTAGAATGAGAGTTCTGCTTAGGATCCAAAGTTAGCAGCTGCTAAAAGGGAATATTCTTGCACCTTTTTATTGTTTTTCTGAGGCTAATTATCTCAGCTGATCATGCATCAGGATCACTGCATTCAGCCTCCTGATTCAAGATCCCCTAGCCTAAACAGAAGCAAAGCATGCCTGTGTTCTGGGCACCTTGAGAGCAAACAGCTTCTTCTGTCCTAACTGCTGGATGTTAACATGACAGCCAATGTCACTGTGCAGGTAAGGTTTCTTACCTGGGAAAGACAATGATACTCTTGCATGTGGGACCCATTTTGGTCTTAAGAACCTGACACTGAAAGGCCCTGAAATGTTAGAACTTGAATATAAGCAGGTAACATAATTGTTTAAGGGAAGTGAGATTTTTTTATTGCAGATCGAAGTTCTTTTTCTCCCTTATTGGGTCATTCTTTCTTCCCAATTTTAGACCTAATTGCAGTAGGGCAAGGAGATAAGAACCTTCCAGATGTGGTAATTGCTACTGATGTTCTGCATAATCTAACTCCTGAAGTTTGTTAGATTTTGGAGAAGAATGAAAAAGCTATTTTTATGTGGAAGTAAATTACAAATGCAGGTATCTTACTGAATTCTTTATGGCTACTTTTTATGTTCACAGTTTTGAGAAGGCAGAAACTGGTACCCCCCTCTCTTGTGATATTACCTGCTTTAATGGGTCTGATGATATACCACATGATTTACAAGGTACTTTGCTTAAATGGTTTTCCTCTTATACATTTACCTCTTGAATTGCATCAGTTAATGAAGTTTTCTAGAGTCTTGTATCTCCTTCTTAAATGAAAGAAATCAACAGAGCAGTCTCAATGTATGAACCAAACAGTTGATATGGGATTTAAAATAATTATTAAATACTAACTTTGAAAGAGTTATGTAAAATTGTCACAGTAGTTGACTCTTCTCTGATACTTTAAATATCTTTTTCAGCTTGGCAAGAACTAACAAGTGGAGATACATCCTTTTACAAGCTTCCTGGAGGTCACTTTTATCTGCTGGAACACTCTAACGAAATTTTCTTGACAAAACACATAACAAGATGCATAGAAAATGCTGATCTATAAGTATTTATCTCAATTTTAATAGCAGAAAGTGTAATATTAGTCCACAGCACTTCATAAGTAGTCATTCATTCTGTACATTGCATACAGTTATGCCTAAGAGTTCTTCTGATCCTCCTCTGTAATCTTTCAAGAGAGGGAGCTTTCCTGGTTTTTTTTTGAAAATAAACATTGGCTTTGGGTCTTAAAAAAAAGGTTTCCTCTTTTCCCTCTTCTCACCTTGCATGTGCACAAACTATTCACTTCATTCCATAGCCTCATTTGCAAAAAATGACAGCTATGTTATTTCACTTCTAGAACTTCTGTTTACCCGCTCCTGTTTAAAAATCGCTAAACATAATTTAGCAGGCACAAAAATCCACAATCCTTACAGAAAGCTTAATTTATTAGGTTCAAATTTATTTAAAATAACATACAATCTTAAACTAGAATATGTATGTAAATACCGCTTACAGTCAAACAGTTTATGCTTAAAAGATACTACTGTCAGACTACACAATAAAGAATTAGTACTGCAGTGTTCCCAACAGAGTGAGTTCATTAGTTACTGAAGAGTTAATTGTTAGTGGGAATTATTTTGAGTATTCTAGATGCCATACTTTTCTACCATTGCTTTTGCTTTAGAGATATAGGCATTCATGGCATCCTCCTTTGACAAACCTGCAAAGGAAAGTAGGAGTTGTTATCTTTCCTCATTTGTCATCCTATAAACATGACTGTATGATGTAAATTTAATTGGTGTAACACCTTTTTTCAGGTTCCATGCCTCCCATTTGGCTTTGCCTTTCAAATCTAGCATTCCTGGGCATTCTGCCAAAATAAACACATACTTTTGATTATCATACAGATTTACATAACATTAGCTTGATTTCATCAACATACAGGAATAAATGTGAAGTATATATAGGTATACCAATATTAATATCTCCAACAGTCGCCTGTTTGTAGAATCCATATAGTTCCTTCAGTTCTTCATCAGTTGGTCTTGTTTTTAATTTTTTTACATCTTCTGCAGCACCATCAAAGTCAGCCTGATGAAAGAACAGAAAGTGTTGGTTTTCCTCTCAAGGGGTATGCTTAAAATACGAGGTATAGGACACACAGTAGTATTATTACATATTCTCAATTACTTGGGTTTAGCGATAAGTCTAAGCATTTGCCTGTGAAAGAAGCTTAATAAAACCGTATGTAGTTAGAAGGGGAACTAGGAGATAGGATCAGTATGGCTAAGATAAACAGTTTCACATCTAAACACTTGGAACTGTTACAGATTGTTTAGTGTCAGGGTACCTAGAGATATGTTCATGCAAGCAACGTCCACAATTTATGTAGTGTACATCCTTCACAGTCACAGTGGGGATATAAAGGCATTAATTGAACTTCACACCCCAGCAATAATCTCTGAATCCTTCTGGCCCTGCCTGCATAGTGTTGACTTGAGTGGTGGAGCTTGAATACTCTCTGAGGGGCACTGCCCACCTCACCCTTCATTTCCACTGCTCTGCCTACAGTGCAGTAGGTGACCCACAGCTGGCACACAGGCACCTCACAGGGATGAGCAGTGCTACTGCCAGGACCACCTTCCACACCCAACTCTCAAACACAGTGGAGCACAAGACTGCAGTGTAAATTTACTCCTTTCATCATCATGCATCACACATTCACATCAACCTGAGGCTATAGCCATTCTCTCTATAAGCAGGTCTCAGGCTAGAGTTTGGAGTTCTGTTTCATGCTCATGACATTTCAGAGAAAGGAGTTTTTGTACAGTGACCACAGACCTGTAAGGTCACTGCACTACTCTAATGCAAAAAAATGCAGGCACTTTAATATGCTATATGCTGGCAATAAAGTAATTTCAATAATTATTTTAGCTTTTAAGTTGGACCTGCATTTGCAGAAGCACAGTATAATCCTGAAAAATGTGCTATTACTCACCCACATATATAATAATATGTAAAAAAACATTGGTCTTAAAATCAGTAACATACTCCACATATTCACAGTGTGAGCACTGTGGCTCTGTTTAAACCTCTGAGTTCCTAGCATTAGCTCAGAAGTCTGTCCTGTGCTTCTGTAGACCACTTTTCCCTTTAGTTACAGGAAAGATTTAATTCATTTTTTGTTTTTAAATAAGAAAGCCTAA
Source organism: Campylorhamphus procurvoides (assembly GCA_013396655.1). NCBI lineage: Eukaryota > Metazoa > Chordata > Aves > Passeriformes > Dendrocolaptidae > Campylorhamphus > Campylorhamphus procurvoides. The sequence continues at coordinate 41,586 of WBMV01002163.1, read as the reverse complement.
TGCATGTTTGTCTCCTTAATTGATGCCTTTCTCCTTGGCAAGTGACTGTGCCGGGTGGATCATGTGATAGAAATAAGCAAGTATGAATGAAAGCTGGGCTCATTACAGCATTCTGTATTTAAACAGAAAGTACAAGAGAAAGATAATTTCTGGTTTTAAATTGAAGGAGAAAAAATGAGAAATAATTTGAGAGTGATGCTCAAGCATCTTTCTTCACAGAAAGGCTCCTTCATGGAATCATGAAACTACATATTCATTGATGTAAGGACACATCAGCTGGTGGCTGCATTAAGGCAGCAGTAGCAGGTGAAATAGGGTAAGGACAGGTAGCTGAGTGCACTGCAGCTATCTGCACAAAAACCTGATCACTCTCCCAGCAAATGAGTCACCTCTGCCTCCTGAGATGGAGTACACTGTTTTAATTATTATTTTGGTACAGAATTTTGGTTTTGGCTAGTGAGGTTCCCCAGATACAAACTTCTGAGGAATTTCTAATTTTTTTGCAAATTTTTCAATTGCTATTTGAAACCCACAAAGGGAAAGCACAAGTCTTCTAAGAACAAAAGTGCTTGCCACAGGAGGATGTATATCCGTAACACCTGAGTTATGACAAGGAGCAGCAAGCAGAGAGATGAATTTAAAAGAGATGTTTTAAAACCATCATGATGTATGATTAAAAGAGTGTTCTAGCAAAGAAATGCTCCCTGCAAAACAGCAATTAACAATAAATCTTGCATCTTCTTTAAACTGTAGCTATGAATTCACAGAACATTACATGCGAAGGGTTCATGATAATAGACGTCTCTAGCTCTGTCAATTTGTAGCACCCTTAAAAACACAGTGGAAGGAAAGGACAAAAATTCTGCAACAATGCAGATGCTTTTTAACAAATAATCGTCCAACTCAGCCAGAACCTCAGCTTTGCTTAACTGGCAAGCAGGAGTTTCTGGAAGATTCCCACCAAGGCCTCCCAGAATGAAATGCCCAGTAATGGAGGCAGGAATCCAGAGAACAGCTGGCGTGTTAAAACTGATAGACTGTTTTAATTTTGAGAAATGATGCAGTCCTATTTTGAATGCAACGATCTTTCTGAGAACTATTCAGATTCCAAGTGCCATTTGTCTGCTCAAAACTCTGAAACTTGATAATTCGATAAAGTATATGATTTGGCAGAGTTTTCACAATAAATTCTAAACCACATGACTTCCAAATTATATTCTTAAATCTAAAACTTACAGACAGAAACCAAACTGCAAACTACTTATGCAGTTTGTTCCTGTTTAATAAAAATAATTCTCAATATTACAAAAATTAAATTATACTGTAGAATCATAGAAAAACATGAAGCTTTAAGTCCAACTTTTTGTGTCTGATTTCTTTTAAGAACCAAAGACTAGATTCTTTTTAACCAAGAATTTGGGAGTGCTGCAAGACAAATACAGGATTTTTCTAGTATAAAAACCCAAAAGGCTCAGAAATATGTTTGTATGTTATGCACATATGTTATATATAATTTAGATAAGCCAAAATTATGTACTGTAGACTACATGTAAAAGCTAAATCAATAACATTGATATAACCTTCCAGCAACCCTTCTCAGCATCTCTTTTGTAATATTAATATGGACTCGGCATCCGTCAGCAGGTGATGAGGAATTATATTGTCCATCACTTGTTTCTTTTTGGTTTTATTGCACATGTGTTCTTGCTCTCTCTTTTTTATTACTATTATCACAGTATTATATTTTAATTAGTTTAAATTATTAAATTATTCTTATCTCAACCCACGGGTTAATATTCCCTCCCCCTCCCCCCCCAATTCTCCTAATTCTCCTCCCCATCCCACTGTGGGGGAAAGGGGTGTGAACAAGTGGCTGCATGGTACTTATTTGCTGTCTGGGATTAAACCACAACAACTTCATAGTAAGAATGAACCAGAAGAACTGTTAGATTGTACAAGACAAAAGATTAAAAAAATAATTAAGGAACCCATAAAGTTAAGAACCTTTTCTTCAAATAATTTCATTCTATATGTATTTATAGGCAAGTATCACAAGATACTGTTTAAAAATACACAAATGCATATCTTTCAGAGCAAGAACCTTGCAGAAATGAAATATAAATACTAATCATTTCTTTCTTCATTGTCCTCCAGCCAGTTGTTGTGCACCAACTGTTACTTGGGATTTGCCTGCTTATACAACATGCTTATGAGCAGCCTATAAAAATATAATTCCATTTTAATCATGTGCTTTAATAAAAGTCCCTTTAACTCCTCAAATTAAAAGCATAAAAATATACAGACACAAGCATACACACATGCACTAGGGATAAATGCACAGATTATTAGACTATTATCACATACTTCCGTTTTGCAAAGGAAAAAGCTTAAATGAATGCTTTATTTACAGCAGAATATTTTACCCATTTGCAAAACTTATAAATCTTTTAAGCCTCCCTAATAAAAATATTATTTTATTCATTTGTCCTCATTCCCACACAGCTTGATTCAATAAATTTTTATGGATATGGATGGTAGCTGTCAACCAAACCAATACAGAGAGAAAACCTCTACAATGTCTAATGCAGAATATGTAGGATATCATAGTAGTTCAATCACTGATTTTTATGTGAAAGTGTAACTGCATACCACAATGGAACAGCATATCATATTGCACTCAGCTCTTTCTAACTGTGATTTATAGCTCATTGCTTCATTACACAGCTAGTAAATTCCTTTTCTAGGCTGAATTCAGGGCAGAATTATACAAACGATAATTTCGGTATTGTTAATTAAACAAACATGGTGTTATTTTTGGGATTTGGCAATTCTGACCCACTGAAGAACTAGGTTTCTTCTTAGCTGTAACACACCACAATGAAACCTCTGTGCTATTCAATGTAATTGCTGCTCAGAAGAAAGTTGCTGAGCTACTGCCAATGGACTCCCTGCATCTAGGTCACAGCATTGTGTTGCTCACTCCTTGCAAACCAACCAAGCTGAGAGAGACATTATAATGAGACCAGAATAAAAGGGCTTGCAAATCTTGAAGTGAAAGGGATAATAGGAAAGCCTAATGAAAGAAAACAGCCTAATCCATCAGGGCATGGGCAAGACAAGGGAAGTATTCATAGCTTCTCACAAATGCATGAGGTTACAAGCCAGCAGTGAAGATAATTTCCTCAAGAACTATTTCAAGCCATAGTCAGACAGAAGGTAAAAGGAAGCTCTCTCTAGATAGAAGGTAGAAAGTAGCTGTTTTCCTATGAAAATACAAATCCGTAAAAACGTACCACTCCAAAGATGCACACAGCCTAAAAAACACACACATAACTAGCTTAAAAATTATTCATGCTTCCCAAATACACATATATACTGCTGCATCGGTGTTTTAAGTTTGCCTTTCACAGCTCGAAGGACCTATCTTGATCCTAAAAACATAAGTATGTGTCTGCCTTTCAATGCCTAACCCAGTTGTAACAAACTCAGATGCACAAGTAATGAAAAATAATTTACACATGGTCTAAACATGTATGGCTCCAAAAAATTATATGACCTATGAATAGTGCAAAATAACCGGCATGATTCTCACCTTTCTTGTGGAAAGCAAAGCATTATTTAACCTGCAAAGGTTTAGGCAAATTTCCCTTGCTGCAAGGTAACCTTGATTCTGCAGCATTAATCCTTATGCTGAAGAAATACCGCAGTCTCCAACACGGCATTGCGGAGAAGGACAGTGCATCCCTCCCTGCCTCCCCAGATGCAGAGCTGCTTACCTGGAGAGTCATGATGCTGCGAGGATGGATGCCCGGGGAGACCCCTCTCCTCTGCCTGGCGCTGGGATGGTCCCGGCGGGATGGGATGGTCCCTGTGGGATGGTCCCGGTGGGATGGGATGGTGCCGGCGGGCTCGGCTCGCAGCACACGGGACCGGCGGGGCCAGCGGAGCCGCGGCGAGTCCCGGTGCCGGGCGCTGGGGGCAGGGAGCACTAAGCCCACAGTCCTCTCCTCAGGCAGCCTGAGCTCGTTTCCCTGCCAGGGAGGATTAGGCCCCCAGGCTGCGAGCAGCGATACAGCAGGATTCCCAAGCCTTTTGCTTGGAGAAGGAGCCGTTTGAGTGACCTGGAGCGCGGCCAGCCCCGTCACCGCTGCCGGTCCCGCAGCCCCCGCCCCGCCCGGCCCCTCGCACCCTGCCGACGAATGCGGGGGTACCTCACACAGGCAGCTACACACACACAATACCTTGTGACTGCTGGGGGTTTATTGGCTCCATAAATACAGGACAAAAATATTAATTGATAAACTATCCTACAGCTGTAACTACTGAAGGGAAAAAAATCCATCCCTGCGTATCTATTTTATCCATTAATAAATTCTTTATATTCATGCCTCTATACATTCTATATTCTCTGTGTTCTATACATTTATGTTCATCATTCCTTGAGCATAGTTTGATCACAATACTATACACTTCTGCTTTTTTTAACCCACTAACTTCCATGAAACCACACAAAAAAGTGTTTCCTCTCAAATTAAGTCCACGTTAAATTAAGCCAATACTGCACAAGAAAACAAAACAAGTAAATTTCAGCAAACAAAAGATTTTTTTTAAATATGACAACTCTGAAGCTCCGCAGCCCTTATTCCTGCTGGGGGCGCTCTGCTCCTGCGGGCTCGGGAGGCGGTGAATGCGGGAGCCGATGGATTGATTGTCCACCGATTTGTGGGTGGCTCGGGGCGCACTGTGGGGATCGCTGCCCGCAGCCAGTCCTTGCTGGGTTATCTGTGACCATGGAACAGTGTCCCCCCACGGCCTGTCGCCGTGCAGCGCCGCTGTCCCGGCCGCACCTCTGCGCCCTCTGCCCCTGCCGGGCCGCCCGTGCCGGCCCTCAGCGACACCCGGGGCTGCAGCGCGGCCCTTCCCTTCCCAGCGCGGCTGCTCCCGGCGACACTGCCCAAGCCTGGGTACCGACACTGCCCACACCCCGGGCACCGCCACCGGCAGCACCCCCGCGGTGCCTGCAGGGCCGCCCGTGCCACTTGCCCTGCCCCGCCGAGCG
>WBMV01002163.1:0-36505 GCA_013396655.1 Campylorhamphus procurvoides | reverse complement strand
GGCGGCCGCAGAGGGTCCCCCCCGCGGGACGGGGCGGCGCTGCCGGGCCTCCCTGCGGCGGGAGCGGGGCGGGCTGCGGGAACTCGGCCTGCCTGTTTCCTCATCCCTGCACGCGTGGTCTCCTCAGCAGCGCCCATTCTGAAACGAAAAACGTAATCTTTCAGCTGGAATCCTTCATGTCTTGCTCATTTCTCATACACGAGTCTGTTGCTGACTTTGCCTTATACCCCTGTAAAAGGTCATCAGGGCATCCCTATTTAAAGCTTTTAAAAGAAATAACATGCAGCTAGTTTTTTTAAGCTGTCGTAAGCTTCCATTTCTAACGTGGTCACATTTAAGATTTCTAGTGGTCATTTCCATTTCTGTTGTTTCCACGTTTTGGTTATTGCCACTGTTGTGATAAGCAAAAGGGATTAGTTAACTGCATGAATTACAGCTCCATAAAGGACTAATAGGGTAAGTCGTGAGATCTTCTGTCTTATATCCCAGGTGCAAGCTTTGTGTGTTTGGGAGCTGAGGGGAACGGCAGCCTCATGGTTTTCCAGCCCTCACTCTGGAAGCAGACGGCAGGGCTGGATGGGCCATCGCTGGGGTGGCCCAGGGCATTTCACAGCGTTCATACTATAAATCAGTAAGAGTCTGCAGATTTCTCTCATGCCTTCCAAATGCAGAAAAACACAAAGGCACGGAATAAACGACTGTAAAGACACATTTCTGAAAAAAATCTAAATAAATTTAGGAATTTGGAGCTTGTTTCAAGAGATTCAGCTATTTTTTTCTCCCCATGGCATAGAGGGCAATGCAGCTGTGCAACAGCAAAAATGGAGTAGTCCTTCAAGCAGTGACACTGGGACTGGGGTTGTTTAGTTAGGGTTTTTTCGTTTTTCACATCTGTAATACCTCCAGCTGATTTTGTTCAGCTTCAGAAGGGTCTCTGCTGTTGCCTTGCTGTCCAGTCTAGTCTATTATTTTTTTAAAAAACAGCGCAGCACCTGCCTTGTGAAAGCTCTGTGAAGGATTAGCACTGAGCTACTGTGAGGAGGGTGATAGTTGCCAGTATCACTTTGACATAGGATGTTTGTTTTCTGCATTCCCCAGAGAAGCTTGTGGTAACGACATTCACAGCAAGCAGTACAGTATTTGAACTAAAGTGTGTCTCTTTCTTCCCTAGAGTGACAAAACACAGAACCTCGGGATGTCTGTAATTCAGCAAGGCACAGCCACGCTTCGTAAAGCAAAGAAAATCACTGTAAAAACATGTTTGGATAACCCCTTTGTTTTTCAGTGGAAAACGATAGAAGGAGAAGATATGCATTTTATACTACAGACCTTAGAAGAAAGGATTAAACATATTGGACTTAAAAAGATTGAGAGTCCAAGAAAGAAAAAACATTCCTCTACAAAAAAACAAATGGAAAAAAAATGTGATGCCAGCACCAATGAACTCCCTAAAGAAGAGGAAACAGAAAGCCATCAACAAAAACCAGGATGGACTGACATAAGTATCAGAAGACAGCTTGCTATTGGAATTAATGAAGTTACAAAAGCATTGGAAAAAAATGAACTTCTTCTCTTGCTGGTGTGCAAGTCTGCAAAACCTGCCATGATCACATCGCATCTCATTGAGCTGAGTGCAAGTCGAGCCACACCAGCAGGCCAAGTTCCCCGGCTCAGCGAAACAGTCGCACCACTTCTTGGCTTAACATCCATTTTAGCACTAGGCTTCAAAAAGCAGTCCGATAAATTCACTGAAACAATAGAATCAATAATTCCAAAGATACCAGCATTGGAAGTGCCGTGGTTTCAGTACAGAACTGAAGAGTCCATGGCTTATGCAGATACAGATTCTTCAGAAAACGAGGAACCCAGTGAGCTTGCAGGGGCCATGGGGGATGAGCTCGCAAGCCAGAAGCGGAAGCGTAAAGAAAGCAATCAGCCTGATCTTTCAAATGTAATTTTGCAGCCTTTGAAAATCAAGAAACTTGTCCCAAATCCCAATAAGATAAAGAAACCACCTCGCAAAAAGAAAAAGGCTTTTTCAGCATAACTCATTTGAGTTTGGTTCTATTAAACTGATTTTTTAAATGCAGAATGGAGTACAGTTGTAACTGTAGGCTTTAAAGTGTAAAGCCCTTGAATACAAGGTGAACTTTATGTTGCATTCGGTTGAGGTACTTTTTGCTTAAATAAAGAAAATTGCTCAAACTTAAGTGTTACTCTTTACCTGTGGGTAAGGGTTTCATTTGCAGTTGGAGATCAGAGAGTTAAAGTCAGTAATGAACATGCCAAAGTAATTTTAAGAGGTAATCAATACATCTTTGGAATTACTGCAAAGCATTAATTGAACTTTGTAACTTTACACAGATTAACATGCTTTAAGCAAAACAGATTTAAGTATAATTACTCAAACATATCAATACCAAAAGTGAAAGTTTATTTAAACAAAGGTCCATGCCAGTGTAAGTCTTTTAAAGCTGGTTTCAAGTAAACAGCTCTAACAGCACAGGCAGACTTCCCTTTTGAACTCTATACTTGTTCTGCTGAACAATACACTTGTTTTGGTCATGAATGTGTGTAGACTTGGGTTCCACCTGATACCTGCTGTATGGTATGCTGGAGGATAAACTTTATTTTCAAACACAAAACGAAATGACTACTGCTGCAGTATGGAAAAAACCACTTCCATTATTAATACACATCCTGTGAGAAAATGCAAACCTAAACTCAATTAGATGTCTAAATGAAGTCTAAAATTATTTCCCAGGAGATTGAGATAAGCCACATACTGATGTGTATAAAATAGATGTGAGCTATAACTGCTACAAGACTGAAACCACACCACATAACTTTTGAGTTTCCTTTAGTTTTACTGGGGACTATGAAGTTTCCTAATGAGACAGTTGTGTTGTAGAAAGCAGGGGGAATATTGCTGCAGTTCAGCCAATCAACAGCCTAGGAATTTACTTGTAGAAGAAAGCATAAAATACCTTAACTGAGTTACTTTATAGTTCCTTAAACAAGAAATTTACACACAGTTTTCAGAGATTTGCTGTTCCAGACTTCCAGTGCCATTCAATAGCTCATCTGTATTTTGGATTTATTTAGAAATTACTTAAGTTCATGATACCAACTATGAAAGTAGATAATGGCAATGATTCTGTAGTCATGATGCTCCATAAAGTTTAAACAAAACATTTAATGCTAAAATTTTTGTCCTTGTCTGATGGTGGCAAGAAGAGGCAAGGTTTTTTTGCCTTGCTTCATAGTCCTTCATACATGTCCTTTGTTCTGGCTTTCTGGATGCATAAAACTTTGAAGGCATGCTAGCATTAGTGTATTTCATTCCTAGGCTGGCTAATCACAACACAAAAGTCTTAACATTTACACAGAGCATAAGGATTAGCTTTGGTAAAGAACATAAGCACAGCAATCATCTTTCAAGCACTTTGCTGCCTGCCTAGATATCTTTTTCTTCAGGGATTTGTGTTCCTCTGCAGATAGTTACTTTGGGAAGGGAATTACAGATGTTTAAAAAGCCAGGTGGGAAAGATGGTAAAGCAAGCCTTACATTTGCCAATTTTTGTGCAAATACCTCTAAGGTTTTGAGGAGTCTAATCTTCATAGCAAGCCAAATGCACACGGCTTCAACTTTGGAAATAACAGAAGAGCTTCTTCTATTGAGCTGCCAACGCTGGCCCCCACATGAATATTCACCTTTTGTTAAGTACCTGCCTGGGAAGCGGAAGTGAGCTGCCACAATTTTCACCTCCCAAGTAACTGTCTTACTGTGTGGGTGTAGGCTTTCAAGATTCACATCTTCTTGATGCTGTGATACTTCAGCAAAGCACTCGAGGTGATGAGCACTCAACAGGGACAGAAGAGACCATGCTGGATTACACAGCTACTGGGTAACACACAGGTTCATGAACAGAACTCTCCAGGAACTGCCCCAGCACTCAGACTCAGATGCCTGCTTTCCTCATGCTCTCTGGCCAGTAAATTTTCTCAGCTACAAGTGCTGCACAGCTTCTGCAGGGGCATGACTCTGCCCTCCTCTCCTGAGTTAACATGGAAAGTGAGCCAGAAAACAAGACAGAGGTTTTATTCCTCGGATTCATAAGCAAATGGCACTATTTTACCAGAACAGAGCACAAGAACGGCCACACGCCTTTCTTCACCTGCCCTAACCTGAAGGTTTGGGCAGAATGCTAGGCTGCAGGAAACCCAGGTTCAGGTCTGTCTTCTGCCTGGACATAGTTGGTACCATCATGACCTCAATTTTACAAACAACACCTGCAAAGATTTGTCTTCCAATTTCAGAGCAGGGAGGAGAAAACATCTGCCTAACATTCCTTCCAAATGCATTTTTTTGACGGGAAGGAAAGCAGAGAACATGAGCATATCTTCCACCTGGCATATAGATTAGGGACAGCCAGGCCATGATTGTTTCTGAGCAAGAAGTCCCTTGGTCATGAGGAGAGAGCTGTGCCCTGCTGTCCCACCTGTTAGGCAGCCCTGATCAAGGACTGCCAAGGCTCTGCCCTTAGAACAAAAGCAGAACACTGGACCCCTTGATGAACTTTCTCCTCATCCCAGTGGGCTCCAATGAGAATGCCCTGCCAGGGGGGCACCTTCATGCCTTCTGGGAGTTAAAAACTTAAGTCTTCAATGGAGTTGAGATTAACTTCTTGTTACCTCAGATATCGCTACCATCAATTACATTTTCAGGCACTTAATTCTGCTCAGGCCTCACAGAGAGAGTCCAGGCTCCCTCTGCACCACCTGTTGTGACTTCTACCAGCAGACAGGTAGTAGTGGCCGGAGATGTAACGCCCAGTTGCACCATTAGATCTCCTTTAACTGAAATACTTTTAACTTCATGAGGTCCGAAGCTGGTGCACACCCAGGGGTCAGACAAACCACATTCAGTCCCTTCCTTTGTTTGAAGGAGGTTGAATGCTTTAATTACAAAGCTATAATGCAACAAGGGAAAGTATTTATCACTGTTTCTAGGGCAGAATCCTCTCACCACAGTTCAACAAGAAACCAAAACACAAACCATTCACACACTGGAAAAGGAGCAGGAAGAAAATAAAACCCCACTGCTACAAGGAGGTGGGTAGGGCTAGCAGTTATGAAGAACAAATTTATCTTCATGTACAGATTAAACTTTCAGCATAATCCGCTGTCAGAATTACAGGCATGTTTAAAAGGAAAGACATTTGCATTTCATGAGATATTCAAGTCACATTCAAAAGATGCTCACAGCACAGAGGCTTCACTACCACAATTTGGCACTTTCAGCTAGAACAGTTTCTTAATGCAGATTTTTTCAGTGCTCCCGTTACTGCAGCATCCATGAGCTGAAAGAACTGCTACCATATCTAGCTATGACACTGCTGGAATGCATATAAAGTGCTTCAGAAGCCACTCCCGTTGCTGAGCATTCATGAGGGAATAAAAACAGCTCCACCTAACAACAAAGATCAGCCCTCTTACATTTCAGGAAGTGCAGTACAGAGACTTCCAAGGACTGAGGGCAGAGCATTTCTCTTCTGCTTACCAGCCACATATATAGCAAAACTTCTTGTTCCAAATTCAGGATAAAAACACTACCAGGAACAATTTATGAATACATATTTACACAAAATACTTTTCATTAGAATTACAGACTTCATAGGAAATCAAAGTAGACAAAGGAATATGTGCAATTTCGCAGAAGCGTTGAAAACATTCAAACTATAAACATCCTGATAGCACTACTAAAATTCTTAGTTTTACACACAGGCTGATGTTATTCTACTGAGGAAAAACTAAGGTTTTGTGCCACAACTGTAAATTAAGTACAGTAATGTATTATCATTCCAGCAACATAGATAACACCTGCACTGAACAGTGCGATACTGTTAAATCAATCCACTGATCTATTGAAGATCAAAGTACAAATCTGTATTTTTTTATTGATTTGGCAGCATTGCTTATGGAGAAACAAATGCACTAGATAAACCAGTACATTGTCATACTGCTCCAGTTACAAAAGCATCCAGGACTTTCATAGAGCTACAAACATATCGGACTTCTTGATTTTCCCCCAAATGATGATATCCATGTGAAGTAAATAAGCAAAGATACTCCAGTTTGTATCCTTCATTCTGTTACACTGACAAACATACACCACCACTTAATAAATAGAAATGCAGCAGTTCATCCACATAATAGCAAATATTTTTGTACCCTAATCCACCACTGAAGTTCAGTTTGTACAAAACAGTCTTTTCTACAGAGTGGAAAAAATACCTTCTTCTCATCAAGGTGCAAGCTAAGCTTTGAAACTTAAATGAATGTGCTTTTTATTCTTTTCATGGACAATAGAAGAATTTCATGGGCCTTCTGATCTATCTGTAAATGCATAAATTTGGTCACATGTGGATGTTTTCATTGTTCAGATTTAATGGACTACTTCAGTATCACTGACGTTGTGCTTTTACTCCTCTTGAACAAGACCGTTCCAAGAGTTATGGAGATCAAATTAACTCAAAATGATGACCTCAAAGTTCTCGAAATGTGTCCTCATTGTAATACAAGACCAACCTAAATAGGAAGAAGAAAAATACAGTGTTTTAGTTCAAGTATGGCAATGAATCCAAACATCAATAGTTTCCTGCAGTTCAACTATGGATCATAAAATGGGCCAATGAAAAAAGTTCTTTTAAAATTTCTGCCCATTTTTGGCCAGTGTAGATTAATGTACAATTACACCTACCAGAATTCAGAAGCTGTTTTTTCTCCCTTACCTTTTCAGATTCCATGCCTGGACACCTCCAGTTGTACAAATAATACTGCAAATTTCCATCTCCAATGCCAAACTTGAGTTTTTCCAGGAATGTTTTGTTTTCCATTAAGTCTAGTGCATTGAACACATCAAATCCTTTCTGGCAACAGCAAAACAATTTTTAAATTTTACTTTTTAAAGTTTCAAATGACACTTTATACAGTGGCATATAATATCCAAGAGACTAGGCTAATTAAAAGGAAAAAAAGACAAATCTTGCCTTTTAATTAGGTACACACACAAAGACATATTCCCAATAAAAAATGAAGTATAATGCACAGCTTTGCTTGAAGATTATCTCCAAAATGGTACAAATTTTAAAGCTACTTTCAGGGGCTAAGGTGTGAAAAGTCCTCATAGTTTTCTGATTTAGTCCTTTTCTGAAATGCCATTGTTTTTAAAACTCAAACCTTTCATGTGATTCTGCCTCCCCTACTCAAGCACCCTCTACCAGCTCCTCTTTTCATAAACCTCCCAAATTCACCAGAGAGCCATTTTTTCTCTCAGAAGAGCCACATGGCCAATTCAGACTCTGAGTTTTGTGCAGCAACACAAACATACTAAAATTCTAGCTCATTGTGAACTCTTGACAAGCAACATAAACCCGAAGACAGTTAAGCCATAACAGCGACAATCACCATGTATGTATAACTGAATTTGCTTTGGGGTGTGGATATAAAAGTCCATTTATATGCAATTATGTAAGTCCATTTATATGCAAGAGTCTGGCCTAAAATCTTGGAGTCTTAACAGCCCAAAGGCAGCACACCAACAGGACATGATATACTCTCAAAAGTAAGTTACAAAACAATAATACTAAATTACTTAAGCACAACAAGGTAGGATAAGGAACATTCTTTACTCAGTATAAAAACCAGATTTTTTTTCTTTTAAATGAGCATCCCATAAGAGGGTTGAAGAAAAAGAGCATTTTAAACTCTACATCAGGACAACTGAAAAGAAAGTCAAAGCACAGACAGCAAGTTCAGTAAGGTTTCCCAGTACCTTGCACAAAGTTCATTCTGTGTGCAGATGAATCTATGCTAAGTTAAATGTGCTGTGAAAACCACATAGAAACAAGACAAATATGGTGGCGACAATTTGACACTTGGCATTGCAAGTAAATTTTGAAATATTCCAAGTTAATAACAGACAGTAACAGAAATCTCTGAAGGCAGGAAGGCAAGTGGGGGAGAATAGGGACACACTCTAGTTACAGACACACTGAGCTCTGCAATTAAGCACTCAAAATTCAAATAAATTATGAATTCTACAGACGTAGTTTTAATTCAGTATCTAAACATTAGCATATTAGGTTGAGGTTAGTATCTTATGAGAAGTATGAAAAGGTTCCTATTCAAAGGCGCTTTCTCCAAGAGCTCTGACAAACCATTGAAGCAGACTAAGAAGTGAAATTCTTCCCCATTTCTAAGCTCTCTCCTGTTCTAGATCTACAAACAGTATCATCTTCAACAAGAAAACATGTAGGGCTTTGGTGGAATTATCCTGATGCAAAATCACACTTTCTCCATGCAGAATGCACAAAATTTAAGTTAGTAACTCTAAATTCTGGGGTTTAATTTGAAGGTCAGGTGTTTTGTCCTGTAACTGCCAAGATTTTACTAGAATTAGTTCTAAGCTAATTTTATATAGTGTGCTATGAAGATAAAAATCAACAATAAACTGGCATGCAAACCTTGAAAGCAATTTGCTGAGTTAAATTCGTACCTCCAAACCCCATTATTTGGAGTAAAAGTGGAGAAAGGACTGTGGTGCATTGCCCCCAGTCAAAAGCCAAACACCCTCACAGCCTTTAGCTTGCTCCTCTCCCACAGGATGGGGAGAAGATAGGAAGAAGGCAAGATGTCTTGTGAATAAAAATAATGACAGTTTAACAGAGAAAGCAAAAGTGCAGGCACAAGCAAAGCGAAAAGAATTCATTCCCTACTTCCCATCAGCAGGCAGATGTCAAGCCACTTCATGGAACGCAAGATCTCAGCACACATAATGATTGTTAGGGACGATAAATGCTATCACCAGGAGTATCCCCGCTTCCTTTTCCCTTCCTTTGGATTTCATTGTGGAGCACAAAATCATATGGTGTGGAATACCCCTTTGCTCAGTTGGGGTCAGCTGTCCTGGCTGTGTCCCAGCTTCTTGCCCACCCTCAGCCTATTTGCAGTGGGGGAAAGAGAGAAAGCCTTGAGGCTGTGCAATCACTGTTCAGTAACAGCCAAAACATTGGTGTGTTATCAGCCCTGCTTTAGTCACAGGGTGCAGCACCATATGGGCTGCTAGGGAGAAAGTTAACTCCATCCCAGCTAGACTCAGTATGTTTGTAAACAACAAGCTGTGAATACCATCGCATTTATCATTTCTCTTTCCTTGCCTCACCTTTCCTCGTGTAAAACTCAAGTGCCAGATCTACAAACGTAATTAGGCATCTAATGATGCAGGCAGGACCAGCAGGTACTTTAAAAATCCAGATGTCTAAATCCCATTATTTACCGGGATTTATATATTGTAGCTATATTATGATCCACTCAAAAGAAAATACTCTCATGTCACATTCAGAGAGAAACGTACACAGGGGAAGGTGTAAATCCTTGCAGTTGAACCACGTAACTGCCTCCAAACCTGTTCCACCTGTGGCCTAGTGAACGGCCAGACACTCAGATCCCTATGCGACACTTCAAATGGGGACCAACTGCTACTCCTTTTTCCACAGCAACTTTTTAAGAGTAAGTACTAGTACTTTTATCCACTTCTGAAAATTAGACTAGGCTCTCAAAGCCTGTGTCTGAACTTCCTTTTGTAACATTCTGGAGCCTGAATGATGTGGTTCTGTATTCCCCATGACTACCCACAAGTTTTCCCTGACAAGTAACTACTGAGCTACTTATAGGTCAACAAGCCTCAGCAGGCAGTTCCTGTCATAGATGGCAGCCCAGCTGCAGTGCTGCAGGAACGTGGCTGGAACAGACAAGTTGAAGACAGTGGCTGCTTTCGTGCAGCCTGGAGCCTGAAGATATATAGCCTTTGCAGACCATCACTGGCTTCATACAGGGCTAACAGAGAAATCCCTGTGACATATGCTATGCTGACGGCTCTGAGCGTGGCTGTTCTGAGCAGAGACAGCATGGCTTGTGTTGGGCACTCCCCTGCCAGGTGTAACACCACAAACAGCGCGGCAGCAACACTTCAGCTGGAGGGGCAAGCGTCAAGGAGGAGAAGGAGAAAACATGCCTGTGCTCTGCAGCATGTTGGGAATGATTGCTAGAATGGATGCCATGGACTGGATGGAGGCTGTGCAGTGCTGTGAACTGCCCAGGTTAAACAGGTCTCTGCGTATTCATTCAGCATGCTGGGATGTGCAACAGCACCTGCCCAGCTCTGTACCACAGAACATGTGGCCACTGGTGTTAGCACTGCACTCCTGTGAAACCCTTATAACTAAGAGCCAAGCATTAGTTTTTCATCAGACAGTACTAAACTCTTAAAATTCTTCTGCTTAAGAACTTCATTTATAGTCTTTTCCCATCCAGTCAACCAAACCATGTCAGTGTAATTCCATGCATGAAGGTATGCTTAAAAAGGACAATATGACATAATCTACAAAGCTGTAGAGGTAGCAATTAGTAGCACAACTAATAAAATGATAAAGCTCACATAAATAAACTTTTACATTTTTTAGAAATAAAAAATAATTTAAAACCCCAGAATGAATTTGATAGAAGTTATTAATTAATCTCCAAGGGAAATTATTTTAGTGATACTTTTCATTCTTCTGATACTTGGTGACTACAGTCATCAATGTACTCTTGGGTGTTTACACAGTTCAAGCTATTGCAAATGTTTGACATTTATGCACTTGTCATTCCCTAGCATCCCTCAAAATAAAAAGAAAAACAAGTAAAGGGCTTTATATTTTGATACACATATTGTGTATGTCTCATCAACTGCACTCTGTGCTGTAGACAGTAAAACTGAATGCAATAGCATCGATAAATTGCTCCAGTTCTTACCTTGCCACCACTCCTAAGAACACTTTTGTGAATGAAACAGAGAAGAAACTAACCTACAACTTACCAATTTGGCTATAATGAGTGCATCATTCATTAAGTCCAAGAGAGGAGTCTCTGTATGAATATTGTAAAAGGAATAGGCAGCTTTGAGGCTTTTATGAACAGGATGATGCATCACTGTTGAAGGTAATGTGTAGAAACTCAGGAAGTCTGTTAAAATACCATTTGAGCCCTACAAAAAAACCCAAACCAAAAAAGTTAATTAGTAAGAAGTAACCACTCAGTTATTGGTTAGGCTAACATGGCAGTTCTACACAAGGTAGGTAATAAAATCCAGCAAGGTTTGTGCACTATAAGTGTTATGGTATAAAAGCTGATCTTGGCTAAGATTTGAGGAAACAAACATTTAGATTTTTCTAGTCTACTACACCACTAACATTTTGACAAGCAATTGTCAAAGCAGTTCAGTTCGTTTCCCAAGCTTAGTCTGCTACAGACAAAGCTAACAAAACACACTTCCAAAAAAAAGTGTAGAAGTTTTTTCCCAACCGAACTCATTTTTAATAAAATATTCTTAAAATAAGGGTTTTTAAAAAATTTGATGATGTTCATATTAAGAATAACTTTCTCATGTTTCTAAAAATAGAAAAAAAAATACTGTGTTGGTGTACAAAGCCTATTTAAATCAACTTATGATTATTAATTAACAAGCACAACTAATGTGCTGAACAACAGTGCTAGATCACATTGATATTCTAGTAAAATCAGTAGTCATTGAAAAAGGTGCTTATACAGAAATCTAAAGTATACTACATAAAATTTCTTATTATTTCATGCACTTAAAGAAGCTTAACCATTTCCAAGAGTGTAGATTAGAAGGAAATGGGAAATAATTATTACATATAAACATGCCGAGCACAAAAAACTACCCAGATTTTCTCTCCTGGTATCCTCAAGAAGATAAGGCAAAGTAGATACACAAATGCTTGTTCTTGCTTGTGTTATTTTTGAACGACCAGTACCCCCTATTTAGACCTCAACGAAGGACCTCACATGGATCCTTAAATTACAGTACTGCTACAGTAAAAAGGAAAACAGCTGAACCTATCACATGCAGAAAAGCTATCGTCTTAGAGCAGGTACAAATTCTGTAGTAGAGATAAACTAACAAGTAACAGAAAAGTTATTAAGTAATTTACTAAATTCAGTAAGGATGACAGAATATTAACTCAGAAATTCTGAGTATTTAAGGTATTAGCTCTGCACATTACAAAGATGACTTAAAAGCCTGACACTAACATCTTCAGGTCACACAGCTCTTAAAAACATTTTGAGCACTAACCAATCCACATTTTCTACAGTGAAAAATTAGTTCAAGAGAGCGTAAAACAATCAAATGAAGACTCTGCTCTTAAGTTAGAATGGCACTTCAATGTCACACTCATGCTAATCCTGGTGCTTGTGGACTCTCCTGTAGGGTCCAGCTCACAAAGCCAAAAACCAACCTGGGGTGCAGAGTGGAGGGTAGGTAGAAGAGGGTGTGGAGAAATAAGAAGGGACTATAAATCAGAACATGGAAAAGTCCAATGAGCACTAGACTCACTACAAAGTAAATAGAAAGCTAAATTTGGACAGAGACAACTGATGAGCAGGACCACTCACTTCCAGCAGCACTAGGTTTCCTAATTCAGCTAAGACTCCTGCACAAATTCAGGCTGCAATGTGGGAGCACTGAGCTTCACAATCTGCAGCTTCTGTGAGGAGCTGGTAGGTTTAAGGATGTTAATGCTGATAATTTTTAAATAACCTTATCACTTTAAACAAAGTAATACACTATCTAAATATGATGTCTGTAACTGATTTCGTATGGACTCCAAGGGAAGAGTGTATCTTTCTCCACTAGCTCTATTGCACCTCTTCCAAACATGTCTGGGAGATTTCAAATCCAAATGCTAATTTTTTCCTGCATCTGTTTATTTTGAGAGAAGCATTATGACTAACTGCTTGGAGGGTGGAGGTGGTAGGTGTGTATACATGTATCTATATATATATGCAAATTCATACATATATATACACACACATACTTTTACTAAAAACAGTTTTTACTGAAGCAGATCATCAAAAAACATAATTTCCCCAAGAGGTGCATCTAAAATTGGCTTTAAAAATAAAGCATTTTGTACTGGTGTATGGCAGAAATGTGTAGACCTGAGAAAATGATAAGTCTTTCAAACCAAATCCTTATCTCAGTCACTGCATCATTTTGCCTTTTTCTCTAGAAAAGGAGGTTTGAAGACCACTGCTTATTATCATGTCGTATCTCTGTGGAAAAAGAATCAAGAAATGCAGGAGGAAGAGCTGGCCTTAAAATACATAGGGTTCTTTGCTGTAATCTTGCCAAAATAGTGGTATTTTGACATTTCAGAATTCTTTAAAATATCCTACTGTAAGACCACTGCGGTTTATCACAACCAAACTTTTTTTTGTTAACAGAATGCAATACAAAGAATGTAACTTGTAATCATGATATCAAATTCTACCTATAACACACATTTTTCATACTGCCTACATTTCAAAAACTTGATGCTAATATGAACTATTCTAAGAGGCATTCACATATACATTCATATATGTAAGGGCATAGTTTACCTCTACCACGTAAGTGTCAATAATATGATCCTGAGGAAGGAACCAGTGCGCTACCTCTTCTTCATCCATCACAGGAGCAAGATTAAACTGTTTCAAGTAAGTGTTGATTAATTCTTGTACTGCTTTAGTATCTTTTTGTTCCATTGGTCTCAAACCTGAAGTCTTTGTGGCCTTATTGTAACAAAAGAAAAATGCATGTTAAGATGTTGAAAGGAAAACTGCAAACACAGCAAGGGCTAAAAGTAGGTTGCAGAGTCACTACACTTGCTATAATGCATCCATTATTAGTCTACTTTATCCCAGCCACTTAATTCATTATGCTATTTTACGAACGGCTTTCAATCAGAATTTCCTCTCTTCTAATTATTGAGACAGTCTGGGGCACTTCAATCTTTGTATTTCATTATATTTCATTATTGAAAGAACTTCATTTCTCCAGAGAAAGGCATGCTATTGGCAACAGCCTAGACTTTATATGGTTTTGGTTTTTTTGGTTTTTTTAATGGTCAGTCTATTTCTTATCTTCTTCTAAACTACCTAGGGCCCAAACAAAGAAACAAAACAATGCAACTTGCATATCAGAGGTTAATCTGAAGAACACAAGCAATTCAAACTTACAGAAATTACAGTCAAGCTATACATCAAAATCAGCTGATAAAGTTTAATTAGAAATTATTTAACAAAAAAGAATCCACCTATTCTCAGCACTTGCAAGCTCCCTTGCTAACCCAAGTTTCTATACAGGCACAACTGCTAGTTAACAAGAAAGCTTCTCATAACTTACAGATGCCTGAAATTAAAAATCTACAGTACTTTAAAAGGGGTTATTTTGACTTTAAACACCAGAAGAGAAAAAAATTGCTTTCTAGTAATATACAATTAATGTTTAAACAAGCAAAGGCAAAAAAAAGCTCATCTGAGCTTTTGTTAGCTTTCCTATTTCTTTTCAGGAAGGCTAATGCTTCTTCTCTTCAGAGCTCATTTATCCTGCTTCATTTGTCTGAGCTACATACTTGGGCACATATCACATTAATCATAGCAAAGTCAATTGCAAGAGCAGCCAGGTAGAGACTTGATTACTGGAAGCCTGAAATTAGCGTAGCTGATTAAGCTTTGGCCAAAAAGGCATTATTCTGGGGGAGGTATTATTCATGCACTCTGGGAGTCAGCCGCCAGATGAGAAATCAAGGCATGTTTTGTCACAGCTCTAGCCTCTGCATTACATTTTAGTCTTCCTGCTTTTCTGAGCAGCCTGGGACTATGGTTTGACTCCACAACAGCAGGCACAGCACCTATATTTTACTTATTCCATAAGAGTGTACACCTGACTGACAGGAAGAAAAGCAGCTGGGCTGGAATATCTTTTTTCCCAAGCAATGCTTAGAATGACTCCCAGTAAATTATTATTTGCAACCCCAGAAGTGAGGGAAAGTGTATAGAACTGGGCTAAAATTTGTTCCTCTGCTTTACACATCAAGCTGGACTGGGCACATATTCATGCAACTATTCAGTGTCAGGATCTCAATCAGTCAGGAAAGACATACAAACATGCTGCTGTCCTAACTCTGAACACAGACAAAATTTACCCCTTTCAGAAAACTCCTTGCAAGCGATTAAACACTTAAGAAAAAAAAAAGACTTTTGCTTTTTGTATCTATAGGTACATGCACAGCCTTTAGTGAGGGTGGTATTTATTAATTACAGTACTTATTATATGTGAAAATCTTTTTAATTCAGGTTGTTCAAGTGATTAGGAATGATTAAATCTCTTAAAGGGAGATGAGGTCCCAGTGACAATGATATTCCAAGGACACTAAGAAAAGAGGTAAAAATGCAAGAAACAGTTTGGTGCTGAGGGACAGGATAGCATGGCCTGAATTAACAAATTTGTGTGACAGTACTGTTTATGATAACAGCCTGAAACTGAGGAAGAACATACTCAACAGCACTTAAACTCTTTCTCAGGAAAAGACCCCACCTCCAAATAAACCCAAAGCACAAGACCTAAAGAGAAAATATTAGCACAAAGATTAAATCTTTATTTTCATTGGGAGAAGCTCCCAAATCCAATCTAAAAATCAACAACTGAGGTATATGGATTCCTGCATCATTTAGTTTTAAAAGCTGATTTGGAAAGCACCTATTTGCTGTTTGTCTTTCCATGTACTGTATATGTTTGCCCTAGCTATATTTCATGAATATGATGTATTATTTATTTTTCATAATTCATTTTTCTGTTGAAACTGGATTTTATGATAAAGGAAGATGATCAGCGTACAAATGCTGTTTCTAATGATTCTCTGTAGATAGACTTTTGGTACTGTAAGTAAGATACTTAAACTATTCACTTCCTGAATTATTTCCATGATAAATGTTCCCAGAGTTGCCACCAAAACTTGTATTTGAAATTGCATACTGCACTTTTTCAGACTGTTAAAAATGTCTCCAAGATTTGATGGAAGCTATATTTAGCTCTCCAAGATTAAAACCTAATTAGTTTGGTTATTAATTCTTAAGCTCTGAAAACTGCTGCCCTGCACGCAAGGGAGAAGCTGCATGTGCAGCACAGTTGGCACGCAGGCAGCGCAGGAAACGAGTCTCTCCGACAGCAGCAGGAGTGCAGCCCAAGCATGGCACCTGCCTTACTCTGAGGAGTGCCTGCTGTACTACTCAAATATCTGAGCAGTAAGAGAACCTGCAGCATCAAGCTAAATATAGCAACAGACACAATTCTCCAAAATCAGATAAATCATTACAAAGTGCTATGAGTGAGGAGAAAAGCATAATTTTAACCAAAGGATAGGTTTGTTTAAATAAAAAAGGTCTCCTGAAAAGGTACAGATAAGGTATACTCTGCAAGCCCTTCAAATTGAAAGGTATCTTTTACAAGGAAAGAAACTGTTCTCATCATAAATCTCAGACTAATTTCTGCAGGCTACTAATTACAGCAATGAAATTTTTAAGAGTAAATAGTACTTACAGTGACTCACCCTGTTATGGAAATGCACCCTATGGCTTTTTGCAAGCTTAATTATTAGCTGCAAATATGAGAAAAAATATTTTAAACTAACCTAGCTATGCCAGAGCACTTTATTTTTACAAGACAGTGCAAACAGTACACAACCTACTGAGGTGGCTTTTGCTGAGCCTGCTCATTGCAAAGAACAACATTCTCTGACTGAACAGAAAAAGAAGTGAATTAGAGCTGAATCAAGAATATGATTGCACTCAGCCAAGTTGCTGATGGACTTCTCTGAGAATGTTAAGACATGAACCGTTGATTTTCTGTACCAGTAATCTCTTATCAGATTAAACATACCGAGAATAGTCTTACGCATCTTCAACTCAATCCCACATGTTTATGAAGTCAAGGTTTCTGGGTTATTTTCCTCTGTTTAAGGATTTTAGGTCAAAATTTACATTTTCTCCATAGAAAGATCCAGATTTCCAGCAATAGCCTCTTCTGTTTAGTATAGCCCTTAATGTCTTTTTCATCAACCAGAGATTATTTTTTAATGTCCTGCACACACTGACTCTACACAGAAAAGCCTGTGCTGTCAGAGACAGATGGAAGGTTATTTTAGGCTTCACAATAACTGTGGGGATTCTCTAGAAGTCATACTGCTTACATCAGGAAGTCTGTAGAGCTTCATTGTTCTTTGTAGAGTCATGTTTCTACTCAAATGTGAAAATTTTACCTCCACCAATTTTCTGGGATTTAGTGATCGATGCCAATATCTGGAAATAAAATTAATAATGAGTTTAAATACTATTTTAAGTCTCAGTTTTACTTGCATTCATTTCCCTGTTATATTGCATTACACCTTCTCCTCTCCAAATTTGTTTCTAAGCGAGCCTGTACTATGTCTGTAAGAAGCTTAAGCAACAAAAAAATGAAGGAAAAGCTGTATCCTAGCAATACCTTTTAAACAGGCCAGGTATCACAGCATTTTGAATTTAAGTAAACGCTTTTTGATACAGAATGAGTGAGTACAGGGCTAAACATTTTACTACTTGCCATAGCCCTGAAAAACTCACCATACTTACATGGGTAACATTTATTTTCTTGGGCAGACAGGATCCTCTGCTCATGTCTAAGCATTTTGTGGAAGATCTCCCATTCCTGGAAGATCATTGTGCAACAGATTACTGTTACTCTAACAAAGCATGGCTGTTTTCCCCCCATTCTTCCTTACAGAAACTCTCAGGATCTTTGGTGTTGATAGGCACAAAATAATTTCAAATCAAAAAGTACTCTGTCCTCCAAAAGGCTAGACAGCTGGACTAAAACTGCTTGAACTGAACTTTTTCTAGCAGAAATAAAATCCATTCCAAGCAAATGAAATTGTACTTGATTGTAACTTTTCCCACATCGTAGTTGTCCCATCTTTATCAAATGCTGATCAAGTCCTCCTTTCTCAAGGAAAGATGGGAGTATTTCAAAAAAGCAAATCATACAATTCCCAGAAATGCTCTGACATCTCTAGCAAGCAACCAGGTCAGCAGGGAAGGGTCCCAGCAGGGAAACAGGCCACTCGAAAAAACACAGGTATACAATGTTGTCCGTACTAGCATGGCTTCCACCAGCAGGGAAACAGAAATATTGATTACTCTATTTAAGGTATGCTAAACAAACCCAAAATTAAATCCTAGTCTGAGAAGTTGTTTTATCCAACGCACTGGGAAGGAAGGGGGGAAAAAACTAACCAAACGAAAAGAAAACCCAACCCTGACAAACATTCAGGCTTTCAGGTAAGTCAAGGCCACAACATTTAACATCTTGGAATTTTATGCTTTTATTGTTTCTAGGCAATTACATTAAATTTTCTTTAAAATGACTGCTGTAGGAACCAATGTTATAATGAACATCACCTAGGTTACCTGCAAGTGGCCACAGGTTTGGGAAGTACCACTCCAGCAGTGTAAACAGCCTGAAAAATTCCTTCCAGGTTTACTCTTCTGGTTATTTCCCGAATCAGTACAGGTGCTACCCGTTTAGATCTCAGTTTCTTATGGACACACAGAAAATTGATTTCTACCATTTTCTTCACACTAAAAGGACAATAAATAGTGAAAAAATTAAAGAGAGTTACACATTGCATGTTTTCATTTGCATACAGTTTTCCACGTTTTGACAGAAGAATTTGAAGTAAGAATAAATTTGCCTGTGACAAAGTACATCTGCAACAAATACTACTCTATGAAACTGTGACCGCAATGACAAATTGTGCAATAGACAAGCTATGTCTAAGGTGTTTCTTATAGCCCTTTTTCAAAGCTCTGTTGAGACTCAACCAGTTGCCTTACCTTAGGATGCAGAATGGCATCCAAGCACATGTTATGTGGTACCATTACGCTCTATGTTGTCAGTGTATGAAGACCTAGCCAAGAACACCAGATGGTCAACCATCCCTTAAATGCAATTTTCTGACCCTACTGGAAAGTATGTCATTATCTGTATCATTCATTAGGAAGAAAATTCCTTAAATATTTATCAGTAGTCTTCATGCAATGAGCTCACAAGTTGTTTTTTTCAGGGGGAGCTGAGGAGGACAGCATGTGAGAAGAGTAAAACAAAAAAGTCTCTGCTACATACACAGGATTCTTCTGACTCTTCATGATCAGTGAGCCTCCTTCTCTCTTTTTAAGTACACTATAGTAATGGATACCACTTTAAGATTTGTTTTGTGGTGTTATTCTGTTACAAACACAAAACTGATGGTGTATTTTACCTGTCATATATACGAATACTTGCAGGGATGGCACTTATGAATCCTACCAGTTTTTTGTTTGAAGACACTCTAACCCCACAGTGCCATTGGGGTAACCAGCCCGGAGGACGTAACGCCCTAGAATTGATGACAGAAATAATTACAAATTACTGCCTAAGAAGATGTAATAAAACAACCTTTCTTTGCCCTTCAGGCAGAACAGAATGCGGAACTTGCTACTCACCACAGAAGAAATTCAGGTGAATAATCAAACCTAAACATATTGTCATCATCTTCTACATAATTTTCATTTAACAGCGTGTATAACTCCTTCAGCTGAAAACACACACAAAAAATTTGAAAGATTTATCCACACATCAATCAGAATAAACTTGAATTATTTTAGGTACATATAAAAATTGTCTTACTTACAACTTCAGCGTTGCTAAGATCCAATGTGTCCCACATAAAACCTTGTGGCAAAGAATATGGCTCTAGGCGGACATTGTCCTTATCTGGTTCAATTGCACCATGTGAAGTTATAACTTCATCTTTTGATGGAAGAGGAGGAAAAAAACAAACCAAAAAACTGTTATATTGCTAGCTTTCCTGATAGTTCTCTAAACTGCATTTAATTAACATCATGTATTTTCTCATCATTATGTGACAGGAAAATAAAGCTTTTAAAAATGCTGAAAAAATTAATAGGATTAGTTTATACTACTCATTCTCACAGATCATATTCAGACCAACGATTGTTTCATCAGAATATTTATAGATATGCACAGAACCACTTTATTTCAATGGATACCCACCATTTTGTAACACGGTACAACAGCTTACCAGCACATGCAAAGCATTTAGCCACAAGATCCACAGTGTCACCATGAGAAATATGTTGTATTCGAATCCAACAAGCTAGGGCTCAGATCTCGTTTACCATTGACTTGAACAGACCTGATCTCAACAGGATTACTCAGGAGCAGTGGCATGGCAAAGCCAGAGCATTTAAAAGATGCTTGGGATATGTGAAACGTGTTTCTAAAATCCTACACGAAGGCATGCTTTCTTCTCCTTCCTTACTTTACAACTCTGGTCCCTCAGTGCACAGATATAAACAGCAGCAATTCCTCTTCTGCGGAGCAGCACCTGCTAAATCATAGAACCATTCAGACTAACCACTAACCTTACGCTGCCAAGCCCACCACTAAGCCATGTCCCTAAGCACCATATCTACGTATCTTTCCAAAACTTCCAGGATGGTGACTCCACCACTTCCCTGGGGAGTCTTTTCCAATGTTCGACAACCCTTCAGTGAAGACATTATTTCTAACATCCCATCTAAATCTCCCTTGTCGCAACCTGAGGCCCTTTCCTTTCGTTCTATCGCTTGTTCCCTGGGAAAAGAGACTGACCCTCACCTCGCTACAACCTCCTTTCAGTGGTTGTAGAGACTGACAAGGTCCCCCCGAGACTCCCTTTCTCTTTTTACAAACAACAGGTCCAGCAGTTGGCTCACTCACCAACTCTCTCAGGAAGTTATGTTCCACACACTGCAGATACTTCCTAGACTGTATTGTATTTCCAGCAGTCAACTGGTAAGTCCTCCATGAGAACATGGGCCAGCAACTGTGAGCCTTCTCCCAGCTGCTTATAGAATATTTCATCTGCCTCTTCATCCTGGTTGGGAGGTCCATAACAGAATCCCACCATGGTATCTGCCCTGTTGGCCTTTCCCCTGATTCTTACCCATAAACACTTAGCCCTATTATAACCATCGTCAAGCTCTAGACAGTCAAATGTTCCTTTGTAGTATGAATTTCTCCCAAATGACATGCAATCCTGACAAATAGTTACAGCCTGCCATCCAGTTTGGAAGGTCATCATTGTTAGCATCTTTAAGTAAACTCTGAAAAGTAGCAACAGCCCAAATGTTACTGCCAGTACATGGCAGACTTGACCTAAATAAAAGACCCATTGGTAACAACCTTAGCTTGAACGCAGAAGGATTCTGAAGTTAATTTAATGGCAAGATCCCTACAAATATTTCTTGAATTGACAGATTATTTTTTCCACCTAAAAACATACAGCATATCAAATAGTGATGACTTCCCCATCTGTTCATTCAGTAGATAAAGGAAAAGCTTAAAAAAAAAGTCTATAGCATTAAGAAGAAATTCACAGACACTGTTGGACAAAACCTCACTGACCAAATTTGACAAAGAATATTTCTACTGCACAACAGTAACAAATCATTTTCTGAGGCAATGTACTGGCCTTTTTAGGTTGGCAAGTGGCAGACTCTCATCTCTATGTAAGTGCTGTAAAATATATTGATTAATCATAACTGAACTCCTGGAACTACTGTGCAGACACCTGAACTAGCTTTGAAAATGCTTCATTATGGCCAGAGGATTTTTTGATTAACACATCAATTTATTTCAGCTAAGGTCTTCCTCCAGTTAGGCAGGATTGCTGGTGACAATACCATTAGTTTACGCCGATATCTGGATAGTTTGTATGGAGAAAAGCTGTGGCAAGACAATTCAATCCAGGGGAAAATACTGTATCCAGGGACTCTACTCTGGACTTCTCTGTGCAACAAAGTCAGGAAGAAATGAGATCACTGTGGATTAAGCTACAGACATGGATTAATGTGAAATGCTGCCCTGTGGAGAGAGAGAGCAGCATGTTCCTGTACTTTACACTCTACTTTATTTCTGCGTATTCTATACCAGTCTCTAGTGCAATGGAGAGAAACCTGCAGGACGGAACAATGACAGCTACTGTGCTGAGAATGTTTTACTTCGGGGAACCCCGAGTTTTGTTGGCACTGAAAAACTACAACTGCTTAACTTGAAGATAATGAAAGCAGAAAAAGAAGGGCCAGAAAGCAATGCATAAAAAACCAAGACAGTCAGCAACTACGTTCTTCAAGAAAGACCAAGATCTACCAACTGTGCTATCAGGGACCAGATCAGTATAAAAAGCAACTTGCCAAATTCATTAGAAATATAAAGACAAGGAGAGGTCACCATCTCACTTTGCATCAAGAGCAGAGAAGGGACTCTGAGAAAGCATGTCTTTATGGTAGTGTACATAGTGGAGGAGAACATGAACACACAGCACTGAAAGTTTGCACATGAGAAAAGTGCCATTATCCACTTCAAACTGTACAAAACCAGTGTAGCCTACAGCAGGAGAGTCATTATTTCAGTGATAGCAAATATATCTATTGAAAAAAAATTCAAGGGAATATAAACAAACAAAAAAAAATCCAAGTTTAAGTTTTGTCACCACTTAAGAGTTTGTATTACCCCTGAAGCGGAAAAGAGTTCTATGTTCTATTGTTCAAGAGAACAGACCTAAAATATACAAAGAAATGCTGTTTCAATAGCATTTCCCAATTTTATAGAGAACATCAGAATGAGATTTAATAACACTGTACCTTGTATATTATCTGGGAGGGGAAGCAAGCACTTCCCAAGAAAACATCAAGAATTCCACATAAACTACACAAAAGATTAAGGATCTCTACCACACACAGTCCAACTTTATACCCATTTTAGAGAACATGGCACACATTCCCTTAGTGGTCATAAGACAGATCTTTCACCCAGATCCAGTTAAACTTACTAAGCTTAGGTACAGGTTGCGTATCCCAAAACTGGTATTTACGTTTGGTAGCCTCATCAATATTCTTTGCTGGGCCCTGGCATGCAGAGAGCAGCTCCATTGCTCTTTGGATGTCTTGAAGCTTCTGCATTGGAATGGCTGGATTCTGCACACAAAAACAGAAGAGGAAGCATTTTAGGTATGTTTTCTTTGAACAGTTGTATAAACATATCCTTTTTTTTACTGTTCTGTAACCTTTCATGTACTCTTCTCATCATGGTTAGTTTAGGTATAACCTTTGGAGACAGAAGGGTGGAAAAAAGTCAGATTGGCAAGAGGCAAGCAACTTCACAAAACAGTTAATAGTTTTGAGTAGCACTTGCATTAAACCACAAAACTTCAGCATTTTTAACACATATACTGCAGCATCAAGGCAGGATACGGTATCACAATACTAAGAGCTTCTTACATTCCCTGTTCCCTCTGGTAAAATAGAATAAAACAGAAAAAAGTAAGTCAGCTTAGATATATAACAATTTAAAGATACCGTTGGAACACATGGAGCTGTCTGAAGTTGTAGTTACACATACAATAGAAAACAACACTTAAATTCACTATGGTTTAGTAGTACCTGAAGGTACACGGGATTACTACAAACAACCACTCTTTAACCATAGTTATATTGCATCTGCTGTCTATTACCTTGCAATTATTAGATACCTTTCTGCATCATACTTTTAGGAGTTAATCATGTTGTTTCTAATGTCAATTGTGACAACACTCCCAACCACTTCCATTTTAACTGACAGAGGCAGACAAATGTAAAATTGACCAACTTTCTACTTAGAAGCTGAAAAATAAGTTATTTCAAAAGCATAAACC
The DNA here is from genome assembly GCA_013396655.1 of Campylorhamphus procurvoides. Lineage (NCBI taxonomy): Eukaryota > Metazoa > Chordata > Aves > Passeriformes > Dendrocolaptidae > Campylorhamphus > Campylorhamphus procurvoides. The sequence goes on along the minus strand of WBMV01002163.1, from coordinate 12,791 downwards.
TGAGACTGTTTGTAAACTGAGGTGTTAAACCCCTGCTTTTGATGACTCTGACTAAGTGTAACTGGAATGAGAAGTTTACCTGCATAGGAAAGTAGAGAAGAATAATGGTAACAGACATTTAAATCTAAAGGGATTTTCTCCTATCTCTTTTAAAATCTATTTATTTGTTTTGCTATCTCCCAAGTGGTAAGTCCTATTCTGAGGCATACTAACAGACTGCTTGTGCTCAGGTTTCCCGACACTGCAATAATATATTTGAAGGAACAGTCTCAAATGCATTGGAAAATTTTAAGCAATTCTGCATAGAGATTTCAAGACGTATTTTTTTTTAACTGAATAGTAATGGATCACTATTACCATATTTCCCTTTCGAGTATTCATGTGTTGAAAAACCATCACAAATTAAATGTAATAATGATAGTAAAGCTTCATTTGGGTGGACATCTGCCTCTAGTATCCTTTGTTATAAAAGCAGTAAAATTCTGTGCTTGGAGTTCAAGCAGACCATCATTTACTATTTATAATAAAATCTTATTTATATTTATGAAAGCAAATGTATAATGTTTAAATATTGCAAAATGTTACCAGTAAGCATGCTTTAAACATGTCACCTGAGTAGTTGTGAATTAACATATTTAAACACTTTAGAGCAACACTGTTGCAGTATAAAAAACCTACTGTATTTCTAGATCCATATTACAGAGACATAAGTTACTTTTCCCAATAAAAAAATCAATTTGTCTGTTATACACTGGCCTGACAGAAATACTTCTAAAGGCACTAGATAAAGTCTGAAATCTTCCTACGAAATCATTCATAAATGTTGACACACTGTAATTTATTTGTTCAAGTCTCTAATGTCTTTTCTACATTAAGAAAACAGAAAAACTTAAAAAAGGTTCTAAAAATAGCTTATTAGTGTAATAGCTAAAGTAAGAAGTTCATGTTCTGATACTAAATACAACACGGCTAGGGGACATTAGGAGAAATCCCCTTTCAAAATATTCAAGGATCAGCTTGGCTAAGAAGTTTCCCTTCAACCCTTTCTGTTTTCCTTTAATGAAAAGCAAGAAAAACTACACAGAACTTGACATGAATTAGGAAAAAAAAGAGCTGTCTTGTGTAATTTCAGTTTAGGACAAATATCTCCTCATAGCACAAGACAGCACTGCCATGCAACAGGACTGAGGTACACAATCCTATTTTTCCCTCAGTTTTGGTGACAAGATCTGACCCCAGGCCTTTGATGTCCATGAGCCCTGTGGCAGTCTATGAGACTCCCACTAACCCCAGCAGGAGAGAAAGTTAGGGACTGTTTAGCAAACTAATCATGCACAGGTCCCTAAAAGCAGATCAGATGCAGATGAGGGTACTGAGGGAGCTGGCAGATGTTAGTGCAACTCACATCTATTAAGTCTGAAAGGTTATAGCAATTGGTGTGAGTTTCCTATAAATAGAAAAAGGGAAATGCTACACCCATTTTCAAGAAGGCAATGGGGAGGAATTTGAGGACACAGAGGTCAATACTATTTAATGATCTAGACATGATAGAGTGCTTTCTTTGCAAGTACATAGACGATACCTAGTTGGCAAGAATGGTTGATACGCTTGACCACAGAGATGCTATTCAAAGTTACAGGTTGGAAACAGAAACTTAATTAAGTTTGACAAAGGCAAATGCAAAGTCCTCCACCTGGGATAGGAAAAGGTCATGCAATGGCAGAGGCCAGCATGGGGTGGCTAGGAAACAGCTTTGAAGAAATGAGCTTGGAGGTCCTGGCGGGCAGAGGGCTGAACATGAACAGCAGTCTGCCGGCCAGCAAAGGACAGCTGCGTATGGGGCTGTACCTGTAGGACTGGCCAGCAAGCCCTCCCCTTTACTGGCACCCCTGAGGTCACATCTTACAGGTTGGTTCTCCATTACAAGGAAAACACCGACAGAGTGTAGCAGTTCACTGGAGGGCAACCAAGATAAATGGGGGGCTGAAGCACATGGCACACAGGGAGAAGATGAGAGACCTTGGTTTGTTCAGCCTTAAGAAGAGAAGGTTCAGGATGTAGGAAAAATCTCATTACTGCCTAATGGGAGGATGTAAAGAAAGCTGAGCCAAATCTTTTTAGAGGAACACGATAGGACAAGAAATAATGGAGACAAGTTGCAAATCAGCAAAATCCACTTAGATATAAGGAATTACTAATTTTTTAAATTAAAAATGTAGTCAAACACTGGAATAGGTTGCCCACAAAAGTTGTGGAGTCTCTTTGGAGTCCAAACAGCCTGATCTAGGCCTGAGCTACCTCCTCTAATTGTATCTGCTCTAAGCAGGAGGTTGGTTGAAAGATGTCCCTTCCAATCTGTTATTCTGTGACTGTTGTGTAGGCCACTGGTGACTACAATAACAACTGATAATAGTGCAGATATGGCAAGTTTCCTTTGTGTCAGTGTGGACAGTCCACATCATTTGCACTTGTAATAGGGAGAAATCAAAGTCTTATGAGACGGGCAGTGAAGTGTCCTCAAGGTCACTGTAAACAGACAATGCTAACAAGCATTTATTGCTGTGGTTACACTCACACCAGTGTTCGAAGTATCAAACATAAGAAAGTGAGAAGCCAAGGAGACTCACTGTTCTCTTTTCTCATCTCCAGACTGATACACCCATTTACAAACTCACATGACCTCAAAATCTTTTTGCAAAATAATTTTAAATGAGTTGGGGAGCCCCACTGAGTATTACATGATGATCCTACATATATTCTCCTAGAGGTATGTGTACAATATCACTTTCCTCTGAAATATTTTGTAAATCTCTTGTCAACCAAGAGCAAACAAATGCCTTTTCCACCCTATATTTCACGTAGCAGAAGGAATACAAAACCTAAATATTACTTGAGTAGCAGAGAAAACAAATATACTTTGGCACACTGATCCAGATCAGTAGTCTAAAATGCTTTCAAAAATCTAAAACAGGATAGTTGTCCAAGACAGGCCTGGAACAGAGCAGGGCATGGAAAAAAAACAACCCAGCCAACACTGATTCATTTGTGACTTGAGGAAAGTGGAAGCCATATAAGAAGAGTAAAGTGGTTTAATGGCCTAGAGCTTGAGAGAGACTTAAATAAGAACTTTTCTTTTTATGCCAATGAAACACAAAATTTTATAGCATTGCTAGCAAATTGGCTAAACTTCTTGTGACAGTAAAATAATCATGAATAATGCCACTCTACGTACATAACACAGAACAAGGATAGACTTCCACATCTGCAAAACACATCAGGGAAATGGTGTGCAAGACTGCAAGGCAGAGGACTAAAATCTTGCAAGTGGAAACAAAAAACCCCACAAAGCAGCTTATTTTTAACGCAATTAGAGGCAATATATGGAACAATAAGTTTGGTCATCAGAAAATCAAGGAAGTCCCAAGATACCACAGCAATGAACTATATCTTTATGTTAAGATGAAAATTTACCTCACTGCTGTTGTTGTTACCACTGTGTCACCACTGTTGAGGTTACCTGTTTATCATTTGCAAACAATCTATCTTCCTGTAAGAGCAATTCATGACATGTACTTTATAGAAATGCAGTATCAAAACCTGTGGTGAGATCAGAAAGTACTAGAAAATATCTCTACATATTTTAAATGTGCCCTGTGCCAAATATGCCCATGCAAAGCAATCAGGGTACAGAGAGAAGATCTAAAATGACAAAATAAAAATATTTCAGTATGTTAATGAGTCACAACTTTTTTCCCCTAAAATTAGCTGGTAACCCCAATGTACTTGACAAGTCTTACAGGATGAAGATTAGTATTGGTACAATGGTGCAACATTCTCCATATTAGTCTGATAAAGGTAATATAACTACTTCAATATGCTCAATGGTCTATAAACTTTCTTGTCTTACAAACTTCAGTTCTCAGACTCAGATTTCTCTTGATATAAAAGTTATGTGTTAAAAAGCCACCACATCATGTCATTCACTGCTCATTCAGACCACAGTAGACAAAAGCACACAGACAACGCCACTTTATCACACAGTCCACGAGGTCTGTACATCCTCTCAAGTAATTTTGCAATCTTATTTATAGCAGAGGCCTTTCAGATGGCAAAACATTTCTTCAGCCTGTACCTCCATGTTTGACATCACCACATTTTATGTAGGATGACATGCTGCTTACTTGCCCAAATGAGACTCTGGCTGGCACACCTGGTCCACCTTCACTGCTACCGCTGCTGTGACAACATTAAGCTGTACAAGTTACCAAACTGCATTAAGCCAAGTTTGATGGTGGCTAAAGTAAAATAAGGCAATTCATCAGAGACAAAATTTAAAAGCACTATCACTGCAGATTAAGATTCTGTGCAACAAGGCTGTCACTAGACTGAGTTCTAACTGCTGGAAAAGAAAGACAAAACATCTCCTCCTCTGCTTTTCTCACAGCACACCACCATGGTGCTGATGACGGCTCTGCAGCTAACTTCATACAGTGTGCAAACACCAGGTATTGCCTTGCTTCTGGCTCTGTTCAGGACAGGAACCATGTGCTTAATTCTGACACGTTAAGGCAGAACTACCAACTCACTCTTACAACACGCAAATTAAAATTAAATTAGAAAGCAAGCACAAATTAAAACAGAACCAGGCTCTCACTTTTGAAGGCTGTTGAATTTTAATCTCCTGGGAGTCAGATGCAGAATCTGATTTGGTGCCTCCAGAATTCGGTTTCTCCTTTTTTCTCTTCTGCTTCTTTTTCTTCTTCTTTGCTCCCAAATCCCCTCCAGGACTTCTGCCAGAGATTCAGAGAATGTGCAGTGAGAAAAATCAGTACCACTGAGCCTAAATTTAAAAAAAGTTAAATACAGAAAATCCAGCACTTTAACATGTAAAATCTAACAGCAGTTTGACTGTGAAGAAAAGGCAGGAGAAAGGAAGGAAGCGGCGAACTGAGAGCATTGACGAAAATCTTCCTACAAGTGCCGTCTAATTTGTTTTATACTCTGGCACAAGCATGACCAGGCATTTTGACATACTAATGGCAAATTGTGACACTGTATAGCTGCCAGTGCTCTTCTTCAGGATATTACCTGGCACAAACATGAAAGGATCAAAGCCAACACAGTTTGGAAGAACACAGGAAGGTGTGGGAGGTGAGGAAAGTAACCTCCTTGGAAACTCAGTAACTACTAGTGGCCATATACTATCCCCTCTTCATGCTCAACCATCAGGCACATCTAAGATGAATCTAGATGAAAACAGTGTTTTCAGGAAAGTCTGCTCCTAACATAAGTAGTAATGAAAGTCTTGCTGAAATCTCAGTAAGAAACAACACAAAACTAACCATATATTTGTGCTTTAAAACAATAAGCACAATGGGGCCAACTTAAAAAAAACAACAAAGTAAACATTGCACTTGCAGATTCTGACATATTTTGCCTATTAATAATACAAGTTCTTTCTTCTTTAAGATTCTAATTTGACAAATAATCAAGATATAGAATCAAGATTAGAATTTGCAAGGTGTGGGATGTGTTGGCAACTCTCAGACAGAATGAAAATAAGGAGGCAATGAGTCAGTTAACACTAAATCCTCTTCAAGAGGTTAATCTCTCTGCAAAACCATATGTACATAATGGAACTCATGACAGATACTGGAGTTTGGGGATTTGGGTGTTTTTCACTGGAAAAAAGTCAATGCAACAAACAATTGTTTATTTTAATCCCAGAGGTGGAAAACCCCCAAATATCACACTGACAAACAAAGAGAAAGAAAATAACATAACTAAAGTTATTAAGATCCACACATTTACAAGGGACATGTTATTCCCTGTAACACACTCAAGAATATAATGCCCAATTGCAGCATCTATACCTTGTTAGAGCTGAAATTGGCAAGAAAACACCCTCCCTCCAGTAGAGGGGCCAAATGCCTGCAATTAATCAAAGAAAACAACTAAGCAAAGACACATTTTTGTGTGATTGTTACTGTACTTTAGAATAAACTATGGTAAAAGATCGATCCCAAGAAGTCCTTAACATTCAAAGTTACATTGGGTTAAGTTGTGCTCCTGGAAAGAGAGGAGACAGCTGTAAATGCAGCAGCCTCTGGGACTGGACCAAGGAGTTACTCAATGGAAAACAGCGTAGCAGATGAAACACATAGGAGAGATAAGAGAGTTTGTAGTATTTACTAGAAGGCTCTGCAGAATAAAAAGATGGTGCAGGGAGAAAATCTTTAATTGCAGAATGAAGATACTACCATGTCACCCAGATGACTCTGTTACCGATTTCATAGAAACACAGGATTGCTTAGGTTGGAAGAGACCTTTAAGATCACTGAGTTCAGCATTAATCCAGCACTGTCAAGTCACCATCAAACTGTGTCCCTCAGTGACACATCTACATGTCTTTTAAATACTCCCAGGGATGGTGACTTGACCACTTCCCTGAAGGAGCCTTTTCCAATGCCTGACAACCCCTTCAGTGAATAAATTTTTCCTATTATTCAATCTAAACCTCCCCTGGTGCAACTTGAGACCATTTTCTCTTGTCACCTGTTACCTGAGAGAAAAGACCATCCCCCACCTCACTACAACCTCCTTTCAGGTACTTGTAGAGAGCAATAACGTCCTCCTGAGCCTCCTCTTCTGGAGGCTAAACACCCCCAGCTGCCTCAGCCACTCCTCATCACACTTGTGCTCCAGACCCTTCATCAGTTTCACTGCCTTCTCTAGACATGCTCCAGCACCAGTTTTGAGCCCCGTGAAGGGCTCAAAACTGAACCCAGTACAGACAGATGATCACTGCTGGCCACACTATGTCTGATGCAAAGCCAAGATACCATTAGTTTTCCTGGCCACCTGGGCACACTGCTGGCTCTCAGTTAAAAAAAGTAAAATTTAAATCTATCTCAAGGCCTGTATACCAAGCTGACATTACAGAACAGACCCAGAAGCCTAGCAAGAGCTTATAAATACAAAACAGTAAAAAATGCACACATGTGTACAAGATGTAGGACTTCATCTCCTCTGGCTGGCAAAACAGATAAAAATACTAGGGAAAGTGATTTCACCTTTGCTAAGATGCATTTCATGACGTATTTTTCTACTTTCTGGAACTGACCACAAACTTTTATCTTTCTCTCTAACATCTCACATACAGCAAACACATGATGCCACTGTGTCCTTGAGATGACTCCCAAGGGCTTTTGTGTTGAACATCAGGCTACCAGGAGTTTCAGAAAACACTGTTGTTGAACTGACACTCTCCGTAGGCACTGAGCCCCAAGCTGCACCAGTGCAGTTCACTTGTCTCCTTGTCTGTCAGGAGGAGCCAGTGCCACTTACACCACAGGGGAATTTTGTTCACCAGGATTACCTGAGGGTCAATGTTTTATTTAGTTTGGTGAAATAATGAACAGTCAAACTGTACTTGAACCAGGATAATCTTACTTTGTTCTTTGACCAACTCAAGGTCTTTTTCATAGAGAAATGCACATTCTTTGGCTGGGGAGGAGGAAAGATGGGACTATATTGATGTAAAATATGCATGGTGTTTAAAATTACAAAACTACTCTTTTTTTTTTTTTAATCTTCCAAAATCCTAGTCCTTGGTTTATAACCTTCAGATTTAAAGCTTTCACACTGCCTCTTGCAAAATAAATAGTGGTATCTTTGTCTGACAGGTTATCCAGGGACCATTCAGAGCAGTTACTTATGCAATCTCCTGCTCGGGTCAGTCGTTTTTTACTGTCACAGTCCTCAGAAGGTAAAAAGAGCACTTAAACAGAGTTGTACTCATCCTACTATTTAGGCACGCCTGCGAGCCAGATTCGGCAGCAGGCAACATGCAGAAACTTCTACTCAGTGAACAGGTTTGTCCAACGCAAGTTACAAACAGACATACCCAGCAAATTAGAGCAGTAGCAAACCCAAAATATCTCAGGACTTTTTTACTCCTTTTCATGCTCTGCCTTGAAAAGAACTTAAAGGCTCTAAAACTGGGAGTGAGAATGACTGTGAAGGAAAGACTTATGTTACTCAACCTGTAGTAATTACACTGGACACGACAGCACAAAGGATATACAAAGGTAATAATTAAAATCAAAAGTTCCTATTGAAAGCTCTTCTCTGACTTAAACATTCTTGTGTGCTGACTAAAATCTGAGTTCTCCTTTGTCTGCGCAGATACCCCTACATGATGACACCATGAAGTGTATCTTACTCTAAGAAGTTCGAGGGGAAAAAGTTTCCTATTTCTGTGAAATTGACTTTTAAGCATGAAATCTTTTTCCAAACTACCCTGCAACTATAAAATTAACACAACTGGGAGCACAGGTCCCACGCGGGAAGCAGGAAAAAGATATGCAACTCATGCTTGCCATGTCAAGATGTCAAGTCAGGAAACATGACCTTTTCACGCATCAGATCAACACAGCTGCCCCAGTTCAACCCATCACATAGACCACAGCTGGTTATAACATGAAAATCATTCAACATTAGACTTGGGGAAATTTCGACTGTCAGAGACAAGCTTATACCAAGAAAACTTTACTGACAGGAGTAAGTGGTTACACACAGGTTCTGGCGTGCCTAAGTGCAGGCATGGTCTCACATATTTTTAACTGCACCCACAATGACAATTTTGTCAGTTTGATGGATAAGAAAAAAGTGAGGCCAGCATAAAAGTGACATGCAAATCAAAATTGAGCTGAGGCAAAAAAAAGAGTCAAAAAGACTTAACCTTGCTCCAGAAACCGGCTGTGGATAGGACTCTGAGACAGTCACTTAGGCCTACAGTTTTGTGATTTTGTATGCAAGTTAAAAATTCAAGCCCATGATCCCACCCACATACCTCTCCTCTTATGTACACACATCTGGTGTTTTGCATTGTTGCGAAAAAGACTTGCTTTTCCCTGCATGTGGTGGTGTTTTTGTTTTGGTTTTTAACTGAAAAACGAGGATACTTACTGCAATTGGGGAGAAGTGTGGCAAAGGCAGAGAAACTTATTTCATGGAGCTCAGAGCAAATCCATGAAAAGGCAAAATGGAAGAATCAGGAGTGTGACAATTTCCCTGCTCAGGCAGTCAAACTGTTATGGCTCCCTTGGTTTTGATTTGATCTTTCCCACTGAATAATTGCCAGTGTTATTTTAATTGCCTTTTCAAACACTAAATTCTGCTTTAGCAGAAACAGGTTTTTATAATATCAACATCTGGTTTAAGTTACACAGAATGGTAATTTTAAGTTAGCAGTTTCTCAGATTTAAAACCAAACATGTACTTCAGATGTTTATTTTTAAACTGCAAAGGCCTGTGTGGGGTTCTTTTCTTCACAGTACTTCTCTATGTGTAAGTGAGGTTGCAAAGCTACATTTCTGAACATGTTACACAGCTCTTTTGGATCACAAAAGTCAGATCTCATGTATATGGGCAAGACTCCAAAAAATTTCAAAGCAATATCATTTATAGTAGGGCTGTCCTTGGTTCATAAAGAAAGTGGATATTTAGGTGCAAAGGGCTTTCCCATTGCTGTGTAAGACTACTACCACTTCAAGAGAAAAGAAAGGTCCTGACCAGAAGGGCTTATATCCTTTAAATTTCACTTACTAACAAACTGCCATTTACATTAATCTCTCTGAAGATTTCATTTGCATACATTTCAATACTTAAAAATGCAATGGTTTTGAGCATGAAAATCTAGTAGCAGTACCTTAAAACCTAACCCAACAGATATTTCTCAAAGATCTGCATGCTTCCTCTGCCTCACACTTCAAGTCTGTGAGGATGTACTCCAAGATGTACCTCACCTGCTAAGACTAAGCACTGCTTCCAGTACCTTAAAAACATTTGTTTCTTTTTTAAATCCAAAAGTAGTGGTGGCTATAAAGTTACACTTTTAAACAATTATCCTGGGGTATACTACTAAAACATTCAATGTAAATAATTTGTGAGGGTTGGAAGAGTTGTTTAAAGGTCATACTTTTTCCTCATCTGTTTACTAAATGTTCTGTGCCCAATGCCTTCCTGGAAATTGAGCATAAGGAGCTATTCAGAATGAACTCAGAGACCTTACAAGGCTGGGCTCAGCAGGCTGGATTCAGGTGCAACAAATACATTTTTCCTACCTACACACTAACAAAGATATTTTGTAAATAACACTTTATTATAAAACAGAACGAAGACAGAATTATGCATCTAACAGGAGCAAGCTGCTGACACGGAATAGGAAAACAGCAATGAGTCACATAACATACATAATCCTGCATCTAAAACACAGGAGCAGAATTAGAGGACAAAGACATTTTCACAGTTGAGAGCTATAAAACTGTATTTTCTTCTGCACTCATTAAGTGTTCAAGCATATAAGAAACCTGCAAATTAAAAAAAAAAACAAAAACAAAAAGTCATATACATATATATCTATACACACAAACCATGTTTTCTTGTGGTCAGTGTTCTAAGGACCTATTTTCAAATGTCAAGAAACACCCTGAAGGTGACTTGATTTGCAATGCAACCCTAATAGAGACGGACACGTAACACATACTCCCTTCTAAAAAAGTGAGGGCTAAAATAGCAGGAGAATAAGTAACAATCAGCAGCAATATCGACCATTCAGAATTTAGCAAGTCAGTTGACACAGTCATAGTCTCAAGTAGTAGGAGTGTTCATAAATTGCTTAGGCATAATCTGAAATAATCTAAAAGCTCAAAGCAAACTTTAAAGTTACCTCAAAAATTACCATACTATGATGGGGAGAAAACAGGGAATGATTAGAGTCCTGCTACCATTGGTTAATCCCCCCTATCAAGAGTAGATCTTTGTGTTTGCTGTAGTGTAAGATTTTTTCCTTTCATTTGCTAGAATTTTTTTTACTATTTCAGCCTGCAGACAAAGAGTAGCAAACAAGATTTTCAAAGATTACAGGGAAATAAGGTAATTCGAAAGTAAATATTAGACTTCACGCAGCAGGTACAAATACTTAAGAAGCTTTTTCTACTGGAATGACCTACCATTAATTTAACTAAACATATTACTTGGAAGCATTCACTTTCTTATTCAAAGATGAATAATGCAGCTTTTTTTAAAACATTGATTCAGATACGTTTGGGATACATAACACAAACAAGTTTTAGGGAGAAGGGTGCACAGCCCACAGCCACCATCCCTCAGAGCTCGGCGAGACCTAAGCCGGAGTAGAGCAGTGAGCTGCGATCCGGAACACATCAAAGTGCAATTCTTTGTTCCCCGGCTGCTCCTCACACTGCACTCGCTGCCACAGCAGCCTGAGCACACAGCAGCATGCAGAGCTACACTGCAGAGGGCAGCTACAGCATGGGCATGCACACAAACAGGAGAGGAAACTCAAGTCTGAATATGGTGCAAATAAAGTCTGAACAGACATCACCTGGCTATCATACAATACCACCAAGGACGTCAGGTTGGCTCCTATGAAGAGCAATAAATAACCACTTTCTGCTCTTAGCAGTTACTTCTGCATATTCAGGAATCATCAATGGTGACATATTTACTCAAACAAGTGTAATAAAAGCTCTAAGATAAACACTATTTTGTCCCTTTTTAATATCCCATATTACTGCAATTATTTCTGACACAACTATTTTAGTGTGCATTCCATTAATTCAATGACAGAGCTGCAAGCATCAAAGTTTTCCACTTTCCCGTCTTTTTGACAAGTCAATGCTCCTAAGACTCCTAGATTTCGCTTGCCACATTTAAGATGCAGGGCTGCTTGTTGCCAAGCAAATCCTAGGGGCAGGAGACAACAAATAGCGTGCATCCTCAAACATCAAGCACCTACAGGAAGGCTCTCAACCAGATCAATCAGAAATTCACGAGGAAGATATTTGTGTAGCAGTGTATAGATTAACCTAGTTCTATTTTAGGTTACTCCAGCCACTCCTGGTTGCGACAACAAAGCGCTTTCTCTGCAATCAAGTTTTCTAACCCCTTGAAAAAGCAAAAGAAGTAAATTTAAATGAAGTCGACTTCTAAAACGCATTCCTTCCACTTCTCAGCCCCAAAACCCCGCAGAGCAAGCCAGACCCTTGGCACCCTGTGCCGGGACAGACACACTGCAGGCAGCCCAGCACCGGTCGGGTGCCAGGGGACGCGTCTATGCTGGGTGCCTCTGCTGTCAGCTTGCCAGGCAACTGGAGACACCGCCTGATCCACAGCGTGGGAAGATCTGAGACGCAAGACTAGCGGAGACAGAACTACAACCAGACAACAGGCGTTTGCCCCGGCCGATGCCGCGGTAAAACACGCGCTCTGCTCTCCACAGCGTGTGGATCTGGAGGTAACATCTCCTTGTGGACAATGGGTGACGGCAGAGGAGGAGTGTTTGCAGGCGGGCTGACACAGACGATGCTCGGACAGGTCCCCCGGCCGGGAGCAGAGCGGGGGTGGCTGTGGCTATGGATCTGGCTGTGATTGTGGCTGTGGCTATGATTGTGGCCGTAGATGCGGCTACGGCTGTGGCTATGATTGTGGTTGTGGCTATGGATGCCGCTAGGGCTATGATTGTGGCTGTGGCTATGCCGTGGCTATGGTTGTGGCTGTAACTGTGGATGCGGCCGTGGCTATGATTGTAGCTGTGGCTATGGCTGTGCTATGGATGCAGCTGTGGCCGTGGCTTTGGGTGCGCTGTGCGCGGGGCTGCCCGCGGGAGCCTCTCAGTCAGAACCCCCGAACGAGCACGGGGGCATCTCCCCCGCTATGGGGGAAGGGGGGCGTTCCTGACCGCCAAAAATACCAAGAAGCGCCCC
>WBMV01002160.1:0-15028 GCA_013396655.1 Campylorhamphus procurvoides | reverse complement strand
TCCCATTCCCATCCCCATTCCCACTGAATCCCTGAATCCAAGCATTTGGCTCTCCCCAAGGAGCTGCCTCCTGGCATTGGCTGGTGTTGAGCTGCACTTCCAGGGAAGACTCAAAGATGGGGTTTAACATCCCAGGAATGGTCAAATTCCCAGGAATGGGCAAATTCCCACCATGCCCTCTGCCCAAACATCTGTATTTGCTTCACATTCCTATGGAATCATTGTATTTTCAATATTATATTATAATTTTATTTTCAATATTATGGAACAATTATTCATTCAGCATTATAAAATCACTATATTTTTATTATTATAGAATAATTATACTTTCAATATAATAGAATCATCATATTTTCAATATTAAACATTCATATTTTCAATAGAATCATTAATTTTTCAATATTATAGAATCACTATATTTTCAGTATCATAGAATCATTATATTTTCAATATTATAGAATAATTTTATTTCCAATATTATAGAATAATTATACTTTCAATATAATAGAATAATTTTTCAATATTATACACACATTTTTCAATATAACAATAATATTTTCAATGTTATAGAACAATTATACTTTCAATATTATAGAATCACTGTTTTTTCAATATTATAAAATCACTATTTTCAATATCATAGAATCATTACATTTTCAATATTACAGAATAATTATGCTTTCAATATCATCGAATAATTTTATTTCCAATATTATAGAATTACACTTTCAATATCATAGAGTCATATTTTCAATATTATACATTCATATTTTCAACATAATAGAATCACTAGGTTTCCAATATTCTAGAATAATTATATTTCCAATATAATAGAATCACTATATTTCCAATATTCTAGAATCACTATATTCCCACTATTATAGAATAATTGAATTTCCAATATTCTAGAATCACTATATTCCCAATATTATAGAATAATTGTATTTCCAATATTCTAGATTAACTATATTCCAAATATTATAGAATAATTGTATTTCCAATCTTATAGAATTGTCATATTCCCAATATTAGAGAATAATTGTTTTTTCAATATTCTAGACTCATTATATTTCCAATGTTATGGGATAATTGCATTTCCAATATTCTAGAATCACTATATTCCCAATATTATAGAATAATTGTATTTTCAATATTCTAGAATCACTATATTCCCAATATAATAGAATCACTATATTTCCAATATTCTAGACTCATTATATTCTCAATATTATAGAATAATTGTATTTCCAATCTTACAGAATTGTTACATTCCCACTATTATAGAACAATAGTATTTTCAATAACACAGAACAGGGAATGCTTTGGGTTGGAAGGCCCCTCAAAGCCCCCCATGGGCAGGAACACCTTCCGATTTTCCAGAGCTCTCCATCAAAGCATCTCCAGGTGCATTTCCTGGGAAAAGCATCTCCACATCCCATAACACTCCAAATTATTCTCTAATCTGGCAAACCAACAGTTTTCTTCTCCTCCCCTCATTCCTCAAAACCCACAGAGCTGTTTTACCTGCAGCTTTATCTCAGCTGGAGAATCACATTTGGCCCAGGGAATTCTTGCTCGAAACAATTCCAGTTTGGCCAAAGTTCTGAGCAACTGGAAGGAGGAGCTGGAAAAGGGAAAATCCCAGATGCCTGAATGGAAAGGGCAGCTGGAGCAGGAGGAGCCAGCACAGCCTGGCTGGGCTACATGCTCTGGATCCAGGAGATAAATGGAATTGGAAATATTGGCTGCTCTATCAGTGAAATTGTGTCTTTCCAGAGCCTAAAGGGGCTCCAGGAGAGCTGGAGAGGGACTGGGGACAAGGGATGGAGGGACAGGACACAGGGAATGGCTTCCCAGTGCCAGAGGGCAGGGCTGGCTGGGAGATTGGGAAGGAATTGGTGGGNAGCTGTGGCTGCCCCTGGATCCCTGGGAGTGTCCAAGGCCAGGTTGGAGCCCCCTGGGCTGGTGGGAGGTGTCCCTGCCCGTGGCAGGGGGTGGCACTGGGGGGGCTCTGAGGTCCCTTCCAACCCAAACCATTCCCTGTTTCTCTGCTTTGCACAGACACCCCCCCAACCCCACCCTGTGCCCCAGAGCATCATCCAAACCCTCCTGCAGCTCTGGCAGCCTTGGGGCCGTGCCCACTGCCCTGGGGAGCCTGGGCAGTGCCCACCACCCTCTGGGGGAAGAGCCTTTGGCTGAGATCCCCCCTGCCCCTGCCCTGGCCCAGCTCCAGCCCTTCCCTGGGGGCTGTCCCTGTCACCCAGAGCAGAGATGGAGCTGCCCCTCCTGAGGAACCTGCAGACCCTGATGAGGTCTCTCCTCAGCCTCCTCTCCTCCAGCCTGGACAACCCAAGTGCTGTTCCTCATGTGGCTTCCCCTCCAGACTCTTCCTCATCCTTGTGGCCCCACGGTTGAACCTGCCCGATGTCTCCTCCCAGTTTTTCCTCTATCCCTTTAAAATGAGGAAGGAGAACAGACCGAGGGCTGGATGCAGAGCCACCTGAGCCTGGTTTCCAAGGGAGCCACAGAGGCTCACAGAGGCCTGAGATAGCCCAAGGAATTAGGATGGATCTCTTCCACCTCTCAGGTGTTGAGTCATAACCTCCCTACTCGGAATGACCTCCTAGATTAAAGTCCACATCACACCTTCTCAATAACAGGCTCTGACAAGACCTATGTGTGTGAAATACCAGCCTGGCAGCGCTGGAACGGGCAGGAAAGGCAATAAAATGCATTTTTAAAATCAAATCCCCGTTTCAGGTTTGTTTCTCTATTGAAAGGAGTGGGGGGAGAGCATGAGAAGGGTGAGGTAGCACAGCCAAAGTGATTCACCAGCAGGGTTTTTGGGGGATGTGATTGCTCCCCAGGACCCCACTGCCTGTTCTCTCTTGCTTATATAGGAGCTTGGAGAAATCTGAGTGGGACAGCCACGTGTGGCCAAGTCAAATGGGATCATTTGGTGTGCCTGCTGTGTCTCAAGTGACTTGGAGTGGTGTTTCTGCACCCTGAAGCTCAAGGGGAACCATTGCTTTGTCAGGTTACTGCCAGGACCCAAATAATGTCAGTGACAACTAAAAATACTGATAATGAAGGACTGATCCAAATAACACCAAGTGTAGTGATTTTTCAGTCATCACAAGGAATTCAAGGACTGAAAGGGAGGATTCATCTGACTTGGCTTCAAATGCCTGGCAGAGATAGAGCACTGATGGTCCAAGTTCCCACCTCAGGACTGGTTTCATTCTTCTTGTGCACTCCAGGGGCTGATAGTGGGGAGGAAGGTGATCTGTAACACAGGGATGTGTATGAAGAGACCCCACTCTTTTTTGGGGTTGATTACACATTTATTACCCAGCACTTCTTCCCAGCCAACAGTTCTGCCTTTAGACACAAACCAGGTGCTCACCAAGAGCAGCAGAACCAGGGAATGTTTTGGGTTGGAAAGGCTGGAATGGACCTCAAGTGTCATCCAGTCCCACCCCTACCATGGGCAGGGACACCTCCCACCAGCCCAGGGGGCTCCAACCTGGCCTTGGACACTCCCAGGGATCCAGGGGCAGCCACAGCTTCTCTGCCCAACCTGGGCCAGGGCCTGCCCACCCTCCCAGCCACCAATTCCTTCCCAATCTCCCACCCAGCCCTGCCCTCTGGCACTGGGAAGCCATTCCCTGTGTCCTGTCCCTCCATCCTTGTCCCCAGTCCCTCTCCAGCTCTCCTGGAGCCCCTTCAGGCACCAAAAGGGGCTCTCAGGTGTCCCTGGAGCCTTCTCTTCTCCAGGTGACCCCCCCAGCTCTCCCAGCCTGGCTCCAGAGCAGAGGGGCTCCAGCCCTGCCCCATCATCAGCTGAACTTTGAGTAAGATGAGGACAATTCCAAACATCCCGAGGTGAGCACAGCTCTGCCCACTCCACATTGGTCCAAGACAGCCAAGTTGTCCCCCCCAGGGGCTGCTGGGTGTGAAGTCTGAACAAAGCAACGTTGGCAAGAGGTGCTCCAAACCCTCCTTCCTGCTCATCCGACCCTGCTGTCCCCCTGTTCCTCCTCATTCCACGGAGAGGAACTCAGAACTCGTGTGTTCGGAGCAAACCCAACTTTGCCTGGGGCCAGCTCTGGCAGCTTCCCTGCCTGTGCAATGAGGGAGTGATGACAGTGAATTCCCATCCGCCTCCCATGGCTGTTTTGGGCTTTAATTAATACTTCCAAGCTACTTAAGAAGCCACATACAGGAGCTGTTATGTAAGCAGGAGTGATTATTATTAAAAAAACCCCATTCCGAGCGCGCTATGAGTCTGACAGATGGAATTATCAGCGGAATTCCATTTTTATCAATCATCCTGCATTTCCTTTCCTCTGCTCTCTCTTTGATCACCCCTCAGCTCCAGGCTGGCAGCCCTAACACTGCCTACGTGGAGGACCTTTCAGCACCCGATGGCTCTGGATGGCACTGATGAGTAAATGCTGCTCTTCCCAGGCAGTGCTGGAAAACTCACTGGGATCTGTTTGGGGGTTGAAATGGGCACAAATCCTTTAGAACTGGGGATGGTTGAGGCCCTGAGTTGTGTTTCCCTCCCCAGGGCTGGCTCTCAGCACAGGTAGAGTGAGTGGCTGCCACCCTTACTGGGGCTGGGTGAAGGAAACCTGTCAATGGGACACATTTACTGTCCCCCAGCAGGAATTGTTCTCCATCAGAACCAGCAAATGTTGTGATGGGGAAGGGTTTTCTCTCTTACCTTCTCCAGACTTTGGGAAGTTAATGGCACTGTCACATAAATGTTCTTCCCTGAGAAATACAGACCTGCAGCTTCCTGAGGAGGAGCAGGCACTGATCAGTGTCCCTTGGGGACAGGGACAGCACCAGGGAAGGGCTGGAGCTGGGCCAGGGCAGGGTCAGGGGGGATCTCAGCCAAAGGCTCTTCCCCCAGAGGGTGGTGGGCACTGCCCAGGCTCCCCAGGGCAGTGGGCACGGCCCCAAGGCTGCCAGAGCTGCAGGAGGGGTTGGATGATGCTCTGGGGCACAGGGTGGGGTTGGGGGGGCGGCTGTGCAGGGCTGAGGATTGGACTGGATGGTCCTTGGGGGTCCCTTCCAGCTCAGCACATTCTGTGACTTCAAGGCAGGTTTAGATACAACAGGAGACAGCACGAGGGAGGCTCCAAGTCCTCGTGCTCTGCTCTGTCCTGAGGAGAACCTGATGCCTCCAATGCTGTGGTGACCCATCATAAAGAGGAGCTGGAGGCAGAATTTATGAGGATGACTGTGAGGATGAAAAGACACAATGCAAATCCTACAAAGAAATTCCTCCCTGGGAGGGTGGGCAGGCCCTGGCACAGGGTGGGCAGAGAAGCTGTGGCTGCCCCTGGATCCCTGGGAGTGTCCAAGGCCAGGTTGGAGCACCCTGGGCTGGTGGAAGGTGTTCCTGCCCATGGCAGGGGTGGGACTGAATGGTATTTAAGGTCCCTTCCAATCCCAGCCATTCCATGACTCCATAATTAGGAAGAGCTCAAACTGCCCTCACAATGGGAGTGTTTTCCTCACAAAAAGCTGTTTCCAGTAGATCGATGGTGAAGCAAAACTTCACAGGAGTTTTCCAGCAGCCAAAGACCCCAAGGAGATGACCTTCTGCACCACAGGGCAGTTTGGGAAGATAATTTTTGTCTCAGTCTTTGGTGGGTAAGTTCTGTACATGAAAATCTCCTTCCTCTCCTTGGGCAGTGCCTGGCCCTTTGTTTCTACCTGGGGCTTTTACAACCCAAAGACATAAATATACCTTTGAATTACTAGATTTCTGGGCAGTGAATCTCTATCCAGAACTGGAAAAGTCTCTGGGGTATAAATCACAGAATCAAGGAATGGTTTGGGTTGGAAGGGACCTTAAACATCATCTCATCCCATCCCTGCCATGGGCAGGGACACCTCTCACCAGCCCAGGGGGCTCCAACCTGGCCTTGGACACTCCCAGGGATCCAGGGGCAGCCACAGCTTCTCTGCCCAACCTGGGCCAGGGCCTGCCCACCCTCCCAGCCAACAATTCCTTCCCAATATCCTATTTAGGCCTTCTCACTTTAGTTTAAAGTCGTTATCCCTTCAAGGCTAAAATCAAGGAGTCCACATAGAAAACACCTACGGATAACACAATTCTAATTTCTGTGCAAAGAAATATCATTTCCTTCTTGAGTGCCCTGGGAATGACCAACTGGGATCCTGTAAAATACCCTCTTGGCACCCTTGGGTTGATACCATTCTCCCCCTGCCAAACTACCCCACCTTCATGTATTTGTCATTTGCCACACGTTGTCTTCTAATTGCTGCATTAATTTCTGATGCTGTTGCAGTCTAAAATAGATTACCTGCTTGGCAGCCTGTATTCCTAAAATAATCAACTTCATTAATATGATTAAGAGCAAAATCTTTCACTGCTTCAGCTCCTTGGTATTAAACTGAAGAATGAGCATTGAAATAGTTTCTCGTGTAGGTCTCTTATTTTTACCAAGTGTAAAAGCCAGTGAGTTTTAAAGCTTTATATCCCAAAATAGGACTGTACTGTACTTTAATAGTAAAGCAATAAAAAAAACCCTTTCCATGAAGTAAGAAACACAATGTAAAGGATTACGAGTTCCCAGACACCCAGTGCATGACTAATACTGGAATGATGATTTTTTCACTGGTCAGAAGCCATGAAATAATAAGAAAATGATTGTGCAGTTCACCTGGGCCAGTGGTTTATGATTTGTGGGATTTGAGTTACCAGGCTAAATTTAAACCCTCAATTTGCCTCAAGGAAAATTGCTCAGTCTGGTTACTGCCTTTTCTCAGCCAAGGCTGAAAATGAGCTGCAGTTACATGTTATTAGTCTCACTTTGGAGGTTCATAATTATAACTTCAGTAATTTAAGGATGATCAGATGGTTAAAACTGAGGTAGTCACTCGTTCCCCCTGAGGAGGATTTGGGAGGTCAAGTCTTGTACAAATTCAAGGCTTCTTTTCTTTCCCACGAGAGATGAAGGCCAGACCCCGACTGCTGTGAGTTCAATAAAAGAAACTCTTACTTATAGATAAACTCTATAAACCCTCTGGTTTCTTTAATTGAATATTTATCATTCAAGTGCCTTTTAGCCCTGCTCACAAACCATGACCAGGGAATAAAAAAAGGACAGTCTGTGTCTCTCAAAGGTCTGAGGACACAGCAAGGAAGAACAGATGGAAACAGACAGATGGAGGGAAGCGAGAAAACAATGATCCAATGTCAGGCAGCGTGAAGGGAAGGCAGCTCAGCCCCCAGGAGGCTGCTGGGCAGCTTTCTGCAGGAATCACAGCAAAAAGCAGGGAATGGCCTCGGAAAGGCTGTGAAGGTGCTGGATGGCACTCCAGCACCCAGGGATGGGGCTGGAGCTGATGTGGGATCATGGAATGGTTTGGGTTGGAAAGGACCTTAAAGCCCATCCAGTCCCACTCCCTGTGATGGGCAGGGACACCTCCCACCAGCCCAGGGGGCTCCAAGCCCCATCCAACCTGGCCTTGGACACTCCCAGGGATCCAGGGGCAGCCATAGCTTCTCTGCCCAACCTGGGCCAGGGCCTGCCCACCCTCCCACCCACCAATTCCTTCCCAATCTCCCAGCCAGCCCTGCCCTCTGGCACTGGGAAGCCATTCCCTGTGTCCTGTCCCTCCAGGCCTTGTCCCCAGTCCCTCTCCAGCTCTCCTGGAGCCCCTTCAGGCACCAAAAGGGGCTCTCAGGTGTCCCTGGAGCCTTCTCTTCTCCAGGTGACCCCCCCAGCTCTCCCAGCCTGGCTCCAGAGCAGAGGGGCTCCAGCCCTGCAGCATCTCCAGCCCCTCCTCTGGACTCTCTCCAGCAGCTCCACGTCCTTGTGCTGTTGTTCCCAGGGCTGGGGGCAGCTCTGCAGGGGGGTCTGAGCACAGCGAGGGGAAGTCCCTGTAAATCTGAGGTTTTCCAAGCAAGTTTGGTGGGTGTGAGCTTGTCCCCCTCACAGAGATCCCTGAAACCTCGAGCTCTGGGGCTCAGTGATGGATGGGTATTGGAATCTCACAGCAGGGCTGGTGTCACCAGGGAGTTAAAGTGGTTTTCCTAGGAGGAAATCCATGTAGTTTACTCCAAGTCTCCACCAGGAGAGATGGGCTGTGGTGGGCTCTCAGGGACCATTTTCCTAGTTGGGTTGGAAGGGCAGACCTCAAGTCTGGGCAGATGGTCTGTCCTCTGGTCAGGTGGAGAAGGTGAGATGAACCTCTGCAAGGACACCTTTAGAACTGGCTGTCAATGGCAATCCCCCACTGCTTCCCAATCCCTGCAATCCTCCACTGCTTCCCAATCCCTGCAATTCTGCCAATCCCTGCAATCCTCCATCCTTCCCAATCCCTACAGACCTCCACTGCTTCCCAATCCCTGCAATCCTCCATCCTTCCCAGTCCCTGCAATCCTCCACTGCTTCCCAATCCCTGCAATCCTCCATCACTTCCCAATCCCTGCAATCCTCCATTGCTTCTCAATCCCTGNATCCTCCATTGCTTCCCAGTCCCTAAAATCCCTCCATTCTTCCCTTCAGGTGCCATGAGGGAATAAGGATCCCCACTTTCCCCTGTCACAGCCAGGACCTGGTCCAGTGGAAGGTGTCCCTGCCCATGGCAGGGCTTGGAATGAGATGATCTTTAAGGTCCCTTCCAACCCAAATCATTCCGTGATTCCACGACAATCCTCTCCCTGAGACATTTGCTACAAGTGCTGCTTAACACTCCTTGCTTCTGCTCATTGTCAGCAAGGGCAAAGGAGGAATTTTCCCTTGAAATCACAAATTTTATTTATTTACTTATTTCATTTGCTTCCTCTGAAGCTCCAGGAGCAAGTGACAGCTGAAGCTGGAGCAGCAGAAGATGCAGCTCATTGATCTGACACGGCAGTGACAGCCCTTCCCTCCTGGATCAAAAACTGTGGAGGAGGAAGAGGAATCTCCAGGGTCATTGACTGCAGCTCCCTGAGCCGTGTTTTACAGACAGAGCCTCCTTTAATCTTTCATAAAGTTATTGAGCTCCATCTCAAAAGCAATTAAGCCTTTCTGGTGTGGGTATTAGCAATGTATCCAGCTGTCCATATGGATATAGCTCCAGACTGCCCAATTCTATCAGGCAATAAATAACTGCACCGCTTTTTATTCTCCACTAATAGCAAAGCTGAATTAGACCGAAAAATAAAGGTGCCTCCATCACATTTCCTGTCTCCTGAGTTATTTATTCTGCTCAGAGCCTTTCTCTGCCATGTATCCAACGTAACATCTCCCAAAAGGCAGAGCCTGCGTTGGTTCTGCAGTGATTGGGGGGTTATTTTTCAGCACGAGATGAATCCGAGGACGTCAAGGCAAACATTCCTGAAAATAATTCCAGTGCTGACAAGAAAACGCAGCTTTGGCATCCAAACCCATCTCCTGTTACAAATGCAATTAAGTGCCTTGGGCTCATCCTACCCTGGCCCTTGTTTATCCACCTCCCCAAAAACCAGCACCTCAGGATTTAGGGGCGAGGCTTAAGGAAATGACACCTAACGAGGTGCGTGGCTCAAAAGGCACAAACAACAGGGGAAATGGCACTGAGGGAAGCAGCAATTCCATGCTCGCTTTTCCCAGGAGCCCAGGGCTCAGCCTGCTCGATTCCAGTGCCATTTCCCACTAATTCAAGGGAGAGCAGCAGCTCTAATAACACACCCAAATGTCATCTCGGAGGGAACTTGCCATTTGCTTTCCCCGGCTGCAAGTGACTGAAGGGCTCTTCTTGTCATACAATCCCGAAATTCTGTCATTCCCTTTATTTTTAGCCGAGCAATTCACAGGCAGGGAGGGGAGGAGGACGAGTTTGGTGCATGTTTATCGCTCACACATGGCACAGGAAGCTGTTCACGTTCCTTATTAATTTTCTAACAATATCCAGAGACTTACTCAGGCTGAGATGTAATGTGCTAAAAGCCTTTCCAATCAAATGTCACTTGAAATGAAAAAGAGAAGAGGAATTTTTTTAAAAGGCCATTGCTGGGGGGGAGATTTCTCAGAGAGAAGTAGATCTGTCTGGTTCAGCTTCCCCCCAAATTCTGCGAAACCCGAGGGCTTTTAAAGGTGAAATATAACCTATTAAAATACAGCCATTAATTAACGTGCTAATTGCAGGGGAGGAGATAAAATACAGGTGTTCGTGGGGAGTGCAAATATCTGGGAAAAAAGGAGTATTTAAAGCTCAGGTCGTGGCTTGTGCCAGTGACGTGGCAGTTGGCAAGTTTTTGACGTGGGAATTCTTTCAGTCTTGGCCCCAGGTGATGTGACTGATAACAGCAGATATCACAACTGGGAATATTGTGACCTCTCAATTAATAATCTCTGTCCCTCCCCACACCTGAT
Source organism: Campylorhamphus procurvoides (assembly GCA_013396655.1). Classification (NCBI taxonomy): domain Eukaryota; kingdom Metazoa; phylum Chordata; class Aves; order Passeriformes; family Dendrocolaptidae; genus Campylorhamphus; species Campylorhamphus procurvoides. The sequence continues at coordinate 4,640 of WBMV01002160.1, read as the reverse complement.
GGGTCAAAAAGGGACAAAGTCATAAAATCATGGAATGGTTTGAGTTGGAAGAAACCTTAAACACCATCTAATTCTACTCCCTGCACCTTCCACCAGTCCAGGGTGCTCCAACCTGGCCTTGGACACTTCCAGGGATCCAGGGGCAGCCACAGCTTCTCTGCCCAACCTGTGCCAGGTCTCATGGAGTTTCCAGGCTGTCAGATTTGTATGCTCTGAGGTAGCTGGAAACTCATAATTATTGGGATCTGATCAACAGGGTCCTTCGGCTGTTCTGGGAAATAAATCTCAGCTGTTTTCATGTTTGTGCATTTCAGCATCAGGTGACTCAAGGACACTCACACCTGACTAAGCTTTTTTTTTTTCTTGGTTTCTGATTGAAAAAAATTGACATGGTTTAATGGGAGGGATCCAGGTAATCTCTATGTAGCCTCAGTCAAAAAAAAAAAGAGGGGAAAAAGCAAGGGAGTGAAGATAAAGTGTGTCAGTGGGCAGAAGGGTGGGCAGCAAGGAGAAAGAAAGTGCTGATGCACCAGGAGAGTGATTAGGCAGGTGAGTCAATTAACGAAGGACAGTGGGAGTGCTCTGCTAAAAAAGGAGCTGAAATGGGTATTATTAGTGCAAGGGAAGGAGCTCAGGCTGTGGCTGCAGGACATGAAACCAGGAATTAGGAGAACAACCAGAATAAGGAGGTGGAGCTCCCGAGCAGAGCAGGCACTGAGGAGCTGGAGCTGCTGGGGAAGGTGGGAATTAAAATGTGAATGGGAAGGGTGTTCTCCCTGCCAGGGTTTGGTAGGATGGGATGGAGGAATGGAAGGGATGGAGGGATGGATGGATGGAACACAACCAGTGTAGGAAGGAGGAAAAGCTGGAAAGGGGTTTTTCTCCTCACTGGCTGCTGTGATTGCTGAAACCCTGGCAGGGAAAGCAGGAGGGTTTCTGAGCTGATTCTGCCTAAATCAGATTGAGGGATAAACAGATTCCGGGCTTAGCAGCTCATTCTGGAGGGAAAAGAGCAAATCGGGATTAAACCACGAAAAGGGTTTAATGGGATGAAATGGTCGGAGGGACTTGGGCTCAGCATCCCTCTAGGAAACCTTAGGCACCTAATCAGGATATTTAAATGGGAATGGCAACTGCCTCACAGGCCACAGTGAGATGTAGGATCACAGAATGGTTTGGGTTGGAAAACACCTTAAAAACCACCTCCTTCACCCTCTGCCATGGGCAGGGACACCTCCCACCAGCCCAGGGTGCTCCAAGCCCCATCCAACCTGGCCTCGGACACTCCCAGGGCTCCAGGGGCAGCCACAGCTTCTCTGGGAATTTCATCCCAGGGCCTGCCCACCCCTCATGGAAAAAATGACTCAGGAAGGTCCAGTGTCTGAAGGGACACATTTCCTTCCAGCGACCCCAGAGGGTGCCTAGAAAAACCAAACACCCACTCGAAGTGCTCTGGTAGGATGCTCAAAATGAGGTTAAAGAGAGCCAAGTTTTGGGAACCTGAACCCTTCCTGCCAATGGTACTAATTTTATTCCATGAATGGTGACGAAAACACTGTGTTTGAAAGCTCTGGACCGTGGTGGGAAAAACAACCTCCAAGAGGGTACTGGGAGTACACAGAGAGCCCAGGAAAGGCACCAAGAGGATTCATCACCACATGAAACCTCATCTTAAAGGTCAGAAAGCTCAGGATGCATTTTGGAGTGCGAAAGGATCAAGTGGGATGAGAAAAGGAGCTCCAGTGCCTTCCTGGCTACTGCTGAGCCCTGATTTCAGGCAAAAGGAGAACCTTTGGGAGGACCTTTCCCCAAGTGCCCCAAAGTGGGCTGATTCCTGCCCCGGAGCTGAACTCCCCATGGCCAGAGAGTGCAGCTCCTGCAAGTACCACAGGCACAGCTTCAGGCCTGCTGTCTTGACTCACATCTTATGCAATCCTTCTCCTCCCCAGGAAGCCAGAAAGAACCCATTAAACCTGCCCACACAGCGTCTCTAATGCCTGAGCTGAGAGTGGCAGGGAATTATGATGGATACATACGAAGCCCTTCCCCAGGTTTTCAGGCAGAGCAGCGTGTGGGGGGGGAAAGTTCCTTGAGAAAAATGTACAGCTAATTATGGATTTTCCAGCTGCGATAATGTTGGAGGGTCCAAGTCTTTCTTTAATTAAATCAGAGGTTTGTGACTGAGCGGTTCTGGTAGGAGTCTGTAGGGAGTAGCCTGGGAATTGGTAAATCAGCTGCCTGAATAAACCACTTGTCAAGCTAAACGGCTGCGTTCTGTGAGTTATGGGCTAAGTTTAAACAGGCAAATAAGGGAATTGAGTGGGGAAGAAAAATGACAAAGTGGCAGTGCTGGAAGCTGGAGGTTTTCTTTCCTCCTCAGGTGCAAAGCAGCTCCTGCAGAACATTCTCTGTCTGTGCCATCCCTTCAGCTGCTCTGACAGTGGCATTTTTTGGTGTCCCTGCCCATGGCAGGGGGTTGAGATGAGATGATCTTTAAGGTCCCTTCCAACCCCACCCATTCCATGAGTGGCTTTTAGGCACTTCAGCCCTCGTTGTGCCAGGACCACCCCCTCCTTGAGGCTGATCTCCAAACCTGCAGCAGCCTCAGGGCTCTGAGGTTGTGCCTGGGGAAGCCAAGGCCATCTGGTTTAGGCTTGAAATGCTGAGAAGTTTTCAGGATCTGAATTACAGACCAAGGGGGAAGTTCAGCTGACAGGTGACTTCAACCCGAGTTTACATCTCCTCACACAGAGTTCTCTGCAGGTGCATTGTGTGTTTAAACTCTCTACAACACAGGATGGGATTCAGTTCCCTAAAAATTTAGTTCAAGGCACTTCCACATCTTTCTGGAGCTGGTGGGGGGGAAGTCCCTCATCCTCCTGCAGCTTTCAGTGATTACTGAGGCATTAAACTCCTGAGATGTGGGAATCTACTATGGGATCAGTTGAATCACTCCTACAATTCCCTGGGGTCAACTCTTGCTGCCCACCCACGGACATCCAGAGCCACCTGAGATGCAGCAGAGTGCCCAAAACCTCCATCCAGAGCCAGTGAATCCAACACCAGACCTCTGGCAGACCTGTGCCCTTATGGAAATGGAGATGTGATAGCTCTGGCATCTCAAGTAGCACTGGGTGCCCCCGTTTGGGCGGCAGAATTGAACCTCAGACTTTAATTGACCCTAAAGGGAGCTCAGACACCTCATTCAGATGCAGATCAGGTGTTGCCACCTTCACATGCTCCTGTTTCAGGAGCTCCAACCTTGTGCAACTCTTTTTTTGTGCTCTTGAGGGGAGCCAAATACTCGATATTTGATGTTTTCCCCGATGGTGATTTCTGAAGAACCTGTTCTTTCCTCACTGACCATAAACCCACAGGCACTTTTGCCATGATGAGCAGCATTCTTGAGGTCTCTACTCAGCCATCTCCCCTGTGTCTTGTGCCCTCTTCAGCCTCCCTCGTGCCAAGATGCCCATCATAGCTTGGCCCTGACCCCAGCTCTGTACCTGTGCTCAGAGGGCAGAGGATTTGGGTTGTAGTGGCAGCAAGGCCCTTATCCAAAGTGCAATTCCAGCAGCACAGCCTGCTCTGGAGCGTGAGCTCCCTTTGTGATCCACGGGGGGAAATCCCACTCTTCTAGGACATGAGTCAGCTGATCTGTTCGAGGTGTCTGTTTTGGGAGGAGATGAAGCCAAGTCCTCAAATCTTCTATTCTTCTGTGTTGACTTCAAAGGGAACCCAAGGTGACTTGATCAAATGGGGGTATCTGTGCAATGGAAGTCTGTCTTTGGTCTGATGAATCGCTCCACTGAAGGCAAAGGGTGACTTCACCCATTGTAGGTTCATCCTTTTGATGGATCCACTCAGCCTCAAGTTCTGCTACCTGGTTAATACACTGTTCACTCCTTGAGGTTCCCTTCCTTCCTTGCTCTGCTTCTTTCCAGGGAGAGGATCTTGCCTAATATTCCCAAGAATTCATGGTCAGCATATGTCATGACCCTTCCCTGCCTCCTGAGCTTCCCTGCTCTCCATCTGCCTTTCATTCTCCTCCTCCACGATCCCAACTGCAGGAGTTTCCTGATCATCCCCTCACTTGCCTCGATTATCTCACACTGTCTCCTTTTATCCCATTCCCTTTAGGTTCTCTCCTGTCCTAAAACCTCCACACTGAAAGCTGTTTGATACCTCCATTCCTGCCCCACCTCGACTCTCTCTCCACCTCTAAGGTGATTGAACACACTGACCAATTGTTGCCACAGATGGAATAGCTCAAGGCTGGAAGGGATTTCACATATCCAGCTGGATCAGGTGGCTCAGCACTTTGGCCAGTGAAGTTCTGAATATCCCTGAGGGTGGACACACCAAGCCTTTCTTGGATTCTTCCAGTGTCCATCCCTTTCAACACCTAAGAAAGGGTCATTCCAGAGACCCTCATGAAAGTTAAATGAATAAAAAGTTAAATCTCAAAGCCAATGGTTCATCCTCACCTTCCCTCACCTGGGAGTAATTTCCTGAATTTACACTGATCTTGAAGTCTTGTCCTTCTCTGGAATCTTCCTGTTTCTCCAGGGACTCCTTCAGCGTGGACTTTGGAGGATATTTCTCACTTCTTTACGAGGTGGGGGAGAGACTGGAGATGC
>WBMV01002159.1:80373-288589 GCA_013396655.1 Campylorhamphus procurvoides | reverse complement strand
ATCCAATCTTTAGTTCTGTAATGGTATATATTTTTTTAAAAAGGGAACATTAATTAGCAGAGAGCAGTTAATAGTGAAGTGTATCAAGTATGTGTAATGAAATCACAATGGAGAAATGCCTGTTTAGATGATTTGGTGTTTGATGGAATTAAGTCTTCAAAGATACAGAGAACAAACAAATTATTTAGTCCTTGTCAAACTTCTCTCTGAAGTTCCACTGGGGTCAGTGGCAGCATGATACTTAATTGCATTCTTCAACAAGACCAACTGTAGAAAAAAACGGAACGAACAGTAGATGGTGATAATGCAACATGTAACAATAAAGTATTGCTAAAATAAGTGCATTCAGTTCCCCATAATAATTTTTAATAATTTTCCTGTTTATACACAAATTTCTTCTGTTCAATCACAGTCAATCACTATTTGATTTAGAGCTGAACCATATGAATAGACTATAAATGTATTTACATTTTATTTTTCCATTCATCTCTAGGAAAAAAGTTCTAGTTTCCAAAAAATGGCTTTAGAGGAAAATTCAACCTTTATTAATCAATGTTCACTTTTATTCTGTCACTTTTAATCAATGTAGATGGCAACCCCAAATGTCCCAAAGAATTATTTAAAATAAATGCATTTTAATATATAAATAAATCACGTTAATTTAATGGCTTGTTCAGTTCTGTGGAGGATACCACAGTTACTCTACTTTATAATTATTGATTTTTTCCCAACATTGGCACATACGGTTGACCAAAAATAATTCAAAGTATGCCCCTTTGTGTATATGAGACTTGCTCAGTGCAGAAGAAAATGATATAAGCTGTATTCCTTGAAGCTAACTTATTTCAACAGTATTCTCCTTCATGGTCCAGAAAATGCATTCTGCATTTCTTTGGGATACTAATTAGGAACTATTAATTTTCAAATAACCATAAACTGTTTTTATCATGAGCTGACCTGCTCAGTGTTAGTGCATATGTTAGAGCACTTGAAAATGTGGCATCTTGAAAAATATTTGTAAGTGCTGTAATTGTGACTTGCTGATGGAAATGAAAAGTGAATCATCCATTTCACTTGCAGATTTCAGAAATCTCATTGCCATTCAAAGATATTTAAGCGTGGTTAAATTAAAGTGCTTATTCAGAAAATGAAACTATAGTTAACCCATCTACATATATTACAGTGCTCACATAGTGATTGAATTCTTAGTGGTTAACTCCGGGATTAGTTCTCAGTGTTTATGACTGTTCATGAATGGCATGAATAGAAAAACAGAGACTAGGAAAAAAAAGTTGTTGATGACTGGTATGGCTTTGCTAGTAAATCAATATTGTCCAGGGGGATGGCAAAAGAGGTTCAGCATTTGATTTAAGGAGCTATACAGCAATGCTTAGGATTGAAATGGATTTATGGCTTGACAAAAAGTCTGTAGTGGGCAAAAAAAACAGTAAAAGGAACTCCTAGATTTGATTTTAGAAGTTATGTGGTAATACTTAGGTTTGAAATGTTTTGGCTAAAGAATAAATAAATAAATATAAATATACATAGAAGGAGGAATGCCATTGGCTTTTCTTTGGACATGTGGTACTCTTCTTGATTTTCCCACAGAAATCAATTCAGGCCCAAAAGTGACAATTTGCCCATGGTGCTTCTGCCCTCGAACGACGGGTATTTTCTCTAGAACACAGAGCTACACACTGAGAGACCTTCTGGGAAGGCTGAGCAAGCTCAGGACACCTGTTTTCAGGGACATGGCCCCTGGCTATCTATAGTACCTGTCTCCAAGTTCTTAAATTACTACTAATGTGAAGGATTTTTGTCTCTGATATATTTTTGATAATTCTACATCTCTCTGCAAGATTTTATTATGTCTTTCCCCCTCTCATCATCGTCCCATGGAACTTCTTCCCAGCAGCGAAGCAAGTCCATTATCCTTTTTTTCTCCCGACCACTGTTTTTTGTTACCTTGGCTGGGCCACTGGTAGTGTCTGTGAGGCACTGGGATTAGCCAGATCGGCAAACTTGTTTGAGTTAAAAAATGAGCTCAAAGGTTAAAACATCAGATGCACTCCACTTCAGAATACTACAACAGTTGTGCTCAGAAATTTGCCCATGACAGAGTCTGGGCACAGGCCTGGCTATGGATGAGAGGACAGGGGGTCTTCAGACACAAATCCCAAATCTGCAGGGTTAGGCAAGCTTGTTGTGTCAGTTGTTGAGCTTACTTTGATTCCTCATACATTTAAAATAGTTTTGCATTTCTAATTCTCACTGCAGGGTTAATCCAGCCCTATGGGCTCATTGGGCATCTCTGGAATTCACCCTACAGTTTACAGACAAATGAGATTTGGTGTCTGGGAAGCAGCAGACCTCCTTTATAAGCCAAGAATATGTGATTTTTTTTATCCTTAAAATGGATCCACAATGAACAGTTCTGAAGTGTAAACCTTGGCAGCTGCTGAGGGAATGGAAAGAAACCCTAACTGCACAGCTTGGCATGTACTGGGCAGCAATTAAAAAAAGGTGGTGGCCAGCACCTTTATTTTTCTGTTGGCAGTCTGCCACAGTGTCCATGTGCATTGGCAGGGTCTCTGTCAGGCTGTGTCCATGCAAAGAGCTCTCCCTCTGCTGTTCTCCTCAGAGGAAGCTGCAGCTTTCTGTATCACGTCCATCACGAAGGTCTGACACAAATCCACTCTGTGCCACCATCTTGCACCAAAGTTTGGTGACTGTGGGCAGAGACAGGTGGCATCCTGTTGGAGACATGCTTTGCTTGCCGTTGCCCCTTGACAGCTCTTCTGGGGTCTTTTGTCCTGACCGAGTCCTTCCTGTTGCCCTTGAGCAGCTGCTCATGGCGATGGACCTGTGCAAGTCCTGGTCATGAGGGCTTCCAGCCATGCCAGACTGAAGAAAGGTAGGCAAAGCAGACATGGCAAACAGCAGCAAACAAAAAAGGTAGAAGCAATTAACATAGGTTTCAAACCTAAGTGAATGCAAGAGGTGTTGTTGCTTAATTGTGAAATTTCAAATTATGGCTACTTGTCCTAGAGCTGAGGCTGGAGTTAATCTCATTCACTAATACTGGACATCAGAGTTTAAACAATGGATTGGGAATGAGACTCTTGTCTTTCTGTGACTAATGTATAATCTGCCAACTATGGCACCAGAAAAAAACATCATCTCTAATTAACTTGATCGTGGTTTCAAGCTATTTAAATGTAATAGTTGCAAGACCCGGTTATGAATAGCAATTAGAGATCCTCTTGCTTGCCTTTTACTGTATTTCAGTTCATCTGCCAAGCTGCATGTGAATCATTAGAGGTTATTTATGACCAGATGAGCTGCAGGGATTAAAACCAGGGATTCACTGGCATACAGATGATAAATATGACATACTGAAACCATAAAGTACATTTTAAAATGTCACCCTAGTGTGCCTTCACTGGGTACCCTCAGAAGTACTTCAGATGCCCTTGAGGAGCAATGGGCAACTCAGACCAGTGGGAGAAACTTTGTTCTTCCAGAAACTGTGTAGGAAAAATGGGCTGGGAATGCCATGAAAAAGCCTTGCATCAGGGAAAAAACAAGTTACCTGCATAGTAGGGGCTACAGCTGTGCTTAGTATAGGGCTTTGTATGACATCTGTCTTTGGTTGTGTGCATGCACAAGGCCACCCTTATCTGCAGCTGCCCCTCAGTGGTAACCAGAATGAACAATGTTTTTCACTTCCTACAGACATCATTCTAATATATACTAGAGCAGCATGGTAATATTTTAAGTGTTATTGCTTGGGAGCTTTTACAAAGCCAAAATTTAATTTAATTTAATTCAATTAAGGCTTTATCCTGTAGGCGGATCTCCTGTACCTGGTTCTGTAGTCTGCCTTACCAGAAAATTGCAGACTGGCATGCTGACCTGTCCTCTGTGGCAGCCTGGAAACCCAATTACTACTTGAAGCATTCAGGGTTCAAAGAGCAATTTAAGTTGCTGGAGAAAGTAAATTGTGCATGAAACGTGCAAATGGCACGTAACAGCACTAATTTCCATCTTGCAACTACTCCCCTCCAGCACCAGAAGCTGCCTTTGCTCTTTGCTGGCCTAATGTTGCCATTCTGACAATAATGTCAAAGTGCAGGATGCCTGAGAGATATGCAAAAGTATTTCCATCCTTGGTTGTTTTTTCTTGAACTTTAATCTGCCCTGCCCCTACTACATGACTCGAACTGCAACATCCAGCTCCCTTTGGAGTCTGCACATCCTGGACCACTGATCAGAAGGCTGCCTGGTGGCTTTCTAGTGGGAAGGAATAGCACAAGTGTCATAAATCCTCCCTCTCCCATCAGCAGAATAGTTTCGAAGGTGGCTGGAACCATGCCAACCCTGTGTCCTAGTTCAGCAGGTGGGACCAGTTATCACTGTGTGGGAGTGATCAAAGTTATGTATTCATTCCCCCTCTATTCAGNTAAATTGTAACTCTGACTTATAATCTCTCCTGCTGGTTTACCTTTAAACCAGCACACCCTGGTTTGTATTTTTTGATTGGAGCTCTAACTGGGGGAAAGCCTCCACAGTGCGCTGAGGAAGGGCTTGTGGAGGCTGGCTGATGTCCTGAGCTGTAGTCTATGCTTGAGCTGTCCAGCTGCTAACAAGTTGTTGCAATAAGCATGTGCTAACTGGGAGACTGGGCAAACTGGAAATTTTGCTGACGATAAACATCTGAATATCCAGCCAAGCGCATGAGAATCAGGCTTATATGTAGTTTGGCTGAGCTTCAGTACATGGTCAGATTTTAAGATACACATGCTTTTGTTTGAAACATGGGAGTTCACTCCTTGCTCAGTAATGACTGAATACAACGTGCTAATTTTGGCATTAACCACTAGATGGTCCTCTTTCTCAAAGGAAAAAGTAGCTCTAAAATAAAGCTAGTCCTGACTTTTCTGTGAACCTGCATATTAGTAGAGAACAGTTTCAGTGTAAAGCTAAATGTAATTATAAGTTTCACATAGTTACTTGAGCTGACATGGTTTTCTGAATAGGTTTGAATACAACTTTTCATGAATCCTCCAAACTCAGTGCAACTGGGCCTCTTGTCAATCAGCAAATTCTTCATAGTTATATCAGTTAAGAGTTTCCAGCTCCAGGCAGAACAAGTGTCAGTGTTATCCTGTCCTCTCATTCAAGGCTAAGCAAAATCAGACCAGTAACCTTTTATTTCACTTCCCACACAGAAGTCATGCTCTATCCCACTACAGAAGGCTGGGCAGATCCATGGATCACACAATAGTTTATGGCATTTGCAAACTATTCCCAGACTGATAGGGAATGGTGGGCTGGGGAGGGGGGGGAAGTTTATGTTTCTCCATCCATCTGCATCAAATGTCTTTGCTTTTGAGGTTTTTCACCTTCTGTTTGTGGGAGGCTCCTACCAGCAAAAGAAGTACAGAAAAAAGAGGAGTTTTAGATTAGTTCTTTTAGCAAAGTAAATGGTAATGTTTGGCATCAAGAGTTCACTGTTGGCCTCAGGTGCTGTCTTGCCAAAGGATATTTCTCTGTGGCAGACTGCCTGGATCTCATACTTTTCCCATTACCTCTGTTCATCCCCCTTACCATTTCCTTCCCAAAAGCCCAACCTCTTTTTGAGCTTGGGAAGTCGCTTTCCTCTCCACAGCCCTTTCCACCTGTGTATCCATTGCCTTTTGATTTAGTTGCATCCCACAGTGTGCCCCTGGTCAGCCATCATACCGAGACACTGAGAACTCCTGCTAGCAGCCAGCTTGGCCCACCTTCTGGTTCCCATAACCTACACAGAAATTTTATATTCAAGAGTCCTTGGCTGTGTGCGAGGGAGGGAAGTGATGGAGGCTTGAGTCCTTCCCAGGGATCTTCTACAAAGGAGGCAGCATGTACCCGGCCTCTCACACACAAAAAGGGAAAGAATGGAAGTTTTAATGCACAAACCTGTGCATCTTCACTGCAGATCAAGCTGTCCTCTAGATGGTCTTTCTATTTTAGTCTTTCATGATCTTCTTTTCCCTGACAACTCTTTCACAGTTCCCCCCAAGGCTGAGTGGCTTTCACATTTCTGTGCTGCATGAGTTGACTTGCTTTCCTCAGCCAAAGCATAAGCCCTGCTATGAATGGGGTAACAAAGTAAAATGAAATCACAGCTGCCTGAAAAGAGCCTGAGAAGCCAGGTTGATTTCTGTGAAGCTTCTGAGTACTGTACATAGCACTGTGGTAGTTCAGTTGTGATCTGGTGGAAAGAAACGATGAAATTGAGTCAATGAGGATGGAGTAAAATAATAGTACTTTGATAAGAAACATGCCTGATGAGTCTCATTTAAACAGACCGTCACGTAATTTATTAGTTTTCATTGCTAAGAACATTTTATAGCAGCCTTTTATAAAGTCGGAATGACTGAAAGTGAAAATACTTGAATGAAAGTAAAAATAAAAGTTCTTGAAACTGGCAAGTGCTGTGTCCAGGACAGATGCACAGCTGTGATCTCTTATGTAGCAGAGAAAGAGCTGTGAAGTCCTTGGCACACGATTTTGTGGATGCTGAGAATTTACATGGGCTCCAGAAGCAACAGTGAAAGGGAAGAAGTCCATCAGAGGCTACCTACCACAAAGAAACACATGGTTTGGGAAGCCTCTGGATCTCAGGGCTCAAGAGTCTGCGAGAAGAGCTTAGTGGTCAAAATGTCAAAACTGGGGAGTGTTTTTAGAGTTTTCCAGGGATGTTCTTTGCTGTCCACTGTCAAAACCAAGATACTGCAGTAGATCAGCCTTGGGCCAGAATGAAGGTAGATGATCATATAAGGGCATTTTAAATCCTGGCTCTCCTAAAAATGATTTTTCTTTGTTTGTTTGTCTGTAGGCAGCATTTACCAGAAAGCAAACCATGTTAATATGAAAACATTGAATAATTTTGTTTTAGGTAGTAACTTCCACGTAGGTGACAATCTGTGAAAATGATCTGTGCTATTGAAAGGCTCACATTGCAGTGCCAGCAAAAATGGAAAGAGTAAATTGGATGAAAAAGGCTTTTACTTCTCTCTAAAGACATTAGGGTCACTATCAAAACAACAAAACATGACAGGGTCCTGCATATCCTGGAGAAAAAACCCACAAACCTTTACTCCAGCAATCGCACACTAGAAATTGAGAAAGGATACCCACATGTTTTTGCCAAAATAAATGTGAAAAGAAGTAAGGAAGAATATCTATGATGAGAAGCCTTGAAGGGTTTTACTTACTAAGAAGATGCCCTCTGCACACATGCATGCAAAATTAGCACAGCAAAAGCACAGCCCCTGCCTGGTCCTTGGATACAGATTGATTTTTAGGTAGGGAGAGTTTGCAAGGTTCAAAGGGGACATGCTAAAAGGAGGTTTCTGAGGAGAACATGCATATCTATTATTGATTGTATTAGCTGTAAAAGGACCTTTAATGCCATCATGGACTTGAAGTGCTCTTCATGTTTTGTAGTTGTAATCCTGAGTAGTCTGAGTAAAACTCTTGAAAACTTGGATGAGGGGGACACTTCTTTTAGCAGTTACTAGGAAGAAATTGGAGAACAGAAAGTATTCCTCAGGCTTCTTTACCATTTTTTTGTTCATGCATATAACCCATAAAACAAACTATTACCCAGAAATTAGACATTTATTTTAATCTCCATAATTAGTGACCATACTCTCCCAAGTGTTGGTGGAGGGGTCATCTACTTAATCCCTGGATGCTGAGTAAGGGCAGGGCCAGGCAAAATATTGGTGATGCTTCCTCATAGAAGTACCCAACAAATTCCCCCTAGGAAATAAAATAATCTCCTTTCTTTCGGGAGGTGGCTGCAGTGAAACAGCAGTGCTTTATAGGAAAACTGAACAACAGATTTGCTATTGAATTTCTTCTTCATCTTAATGGGATTTCAATGTTTCTTATCCAGTCTCAGTTTATCCAGTTCTTATCCAGTTTATGGATAGGGTCAGGCCTTGGAGCCCCCTTTCTAAGCACAGCCTTAAAAATTGTTTCTTCAGGTAGTCAATCTCAGCAGGAGTGGAGCACAACCCTGTGTCTGTGAAGAGAGAGCCTGTGGCTCCCAGGCAGCCCAGTAATGCTTCACATTTCAGTCTCTCTGCAGGGTGGTGCCCAAGGAGTGAAACACCTGCCAGTCCAGCTGCTGCTCCTCTGCAAACCTTCACAGTAAACACGGTCTGAACTTATTAAAGCACCAAGGTCTGTAACAGCGAGGCTGCGATGACACGTTAGTCAAGAGGCAGAATTAAAAATAACCACTCAGAAGAGATGCCTGTTATAGAAATACAACATTGCTTGAGATATCAGCCTGAGAGATGCAGGTGAAATTTTCTTGCCACTGATCTGGTAAGCACCTGCCTCAGCACTGAATCACAACTGATTACATCAGCTACTTGGATGCTGTGCTGCAGTATGACCTAAAACTTATACGTGGATGAGTTGACCCAGCTGTGGGTTAGGGGCTGCCATCAAGTGAGATCCCAAGGCAAAAGCAAAGATGGGACAACAGCAAGAGGAACAAGGGCTGGGGAAGGAGTGTATGGGCTGACTGTTCCAGCTTGCTGGCCCTGAGAGCTTCCCACTGGCTCCTCTTTCTGCCCGTACCTCACACCCAGCCATGAATGTTTCCCCCCTTCCCTGATCAATGGCTTTCTAATACAGCCACTGTTGTCTACCCCTCCTTTTGTAAATTTAAATCCTGCTCACTAGTACTGCTGACGTCCTTTTGGCCCACCTCTTGACTCCCCCTCCCTGCTTCAAGCCTCATTCCCTTCAGTATAAAAGGCACAAGCCCCCATCAGCTGCCCTGCTTCTGCTCGGAGCAGCGACTGCCTGAGAAGCAGCTTTGGTGCACACAGGTGAGTGCCTCCCTCTCTCTGCCTCAGTGCTTGTCCACACTCTTTCTTGCTGGATTTCCTTTTTTCTTTTTGGGCTTTAGCTCACCTGCACTAACATACACAGCTGTGCTCTGTGCTCAGTAACTTTTGCCCAGTTTTTGTGGTGAAGGAGACCATGCTGTGTGGTGGAACAGGCAGGACCCTCCAGTGCAGCTGTGTGCCTCTGGTGTCCCTCTGCCCTGAAACGAGCCATGGTCCCAGGCCTGGCCTCACCCAGGGTCTGATCTCTCGTGGATGCTGCTTTTCAACATGAAGGCCATTCACTTTTGCACTGGAGTGGGTCTACACAGCTGCTGATCTCCAGTAAGATGCTGGTTTAGGGTTTAAAGTGTTAATAGCACCTTGTATTCCAGAGGACAACCATAGTAGGCTTCTACCTGATGGATCTGCAGCAGAGCTGGTGTTTGTATGCTGAGAGTCCTTGTGTGCCCAGAGGCAGAGCCAGGCTGGTCTCCCACTCCTTGGGTAAGGCAGACCCATGGCAAGCTGTGATCCTGCTAATTCAGTGTAACTTTATTTGTGGCTTTAACTTTCCCCTCTCATGTCAATGGAACTTGCCAGACTTCTGTCACAGATGTTACTCAGACAAAATTTAAAGACTCTTCCTGCTTAGGCACCAAGCAGAACTGGCAAGTTGACCAAATGGCAGCAGAGCTGAATTTTGCTGAGCTCCAGGAGCAAAATTATTTCTGAAACTTTTGCAAATAATCAGTTTTTAAATTTTTGGATGATTATTTAATGGCTGAAAATGAAGTGCACACAGAATGACTGTATGAGGTCTTTTTCTTTTCAATTTTGCCTTGGAAGAAAGCTGCAGGTCTGTGGGCTAATGCAGATCTGGCAGACCATCTTTCAGCCACATTACTATTGAAAGGACTGTGCATGGGTAAAAAAGGACTTTTTGCTTAGTGACAAGATGGAGCTGGATGTTAGAAATGCTCAGAGTCAAATTTGTGGCATTACCTCTGCCTGGGTTTCTTCCCATATAAAAATGGGCGGGACAATTAGGAGTAGGAAAATTTAGGGTGGATTAGAGATGCAGAGCCCTCTGATTATTTAGGGGTGGCATGTTACTTACTGAGGAGCAGTGGGAACGATGTTCTTTGCAAGAACCCTGGCCAGGACAAAGGTATGAGCAAAAAGTTCAGTAAGAGTGTTGTAGAAGGTGGCCAGGATGGCTGATTCAGGCACAGGACCAGCTGAGGGAGACTGAGACATGGCACTGCTTAGGAAACAGCATGTGCTAAAAGTTTTTCCCTGTATTTTTTTCCTTCATCAAAAATGAGCCTGAGGCAAGCTCTTCCCTTCTGTAACATGGTTCCCAAAAACAAGATACAAAACTAGAGTGCAAGTAATCTGGAAAACCTGCCAGCAGCCCTGTAGACACACCTGAGAGATGCCTCAAAACACCGTCTTTTTGTCTCACTGAACTTAAGGTGTTGCTAAACATGGAGCAAGAAGAGCTGTACCCCAGCTGAAACTGAAGGCAAAATTCATCCCAGGTGGTTTTCCATGCTAAGATCATTAGTCTTGATTGTCATGGAATATTCAGGTTAGAAAAAGTTAAATTGCAGTTCTGAAATCATGAGTTGAAATCCTGAGTTAAAATCACTTTCCTCTGAGCTGCCTGGTAAGGAACTGTCAGTGTGGGGAAAAAGCCCTCAAGAAACCTTCACTGAGCACGAGGGGTTAAGGAGCTTTTGACTGCATTTTAAGGAAAGATACAACCAGGTTCTCCACGTGCTTTTGCTGTGTTGCCTATTTGGTGTACTTGGGAACATCTTGCATCGAAAATTTTCCTTCCTGCTGGGCCTGTACTGAAAGTGGGATAAGATTTTGGCTACAACAGGGGAAAAATCCCACCTATACACAAGAAGCCTCTGTGTAGCCACAGCCGAGAGGATTTTTTATAGCTCTGTGCTTGTATATTTACTCTAAGTGATGCTTAAGCAAACAGGGCTCCTGCTGACTTGTGTAGGTAGAGGCTCCAAGCTGTCAGATATATAGGCAGACCTTGCATGTTACAAGACAGGCTGTCCTGGCATGACAGCTGGGAGAACTGCTGCAAGGAGCCTTGTACAAAATGCCAGAGGCAGTGCTAACCTGAGCCTGGGTTCCTTCATCTCCTGGATGCAACTTTTCCAGCTCAGCACCTTCTGTTCTGCCCAGCCTGTCCTAGGGGAGACGGGAAGGATTTCTCATTCAGTTGCATTCTCATTCAATCTGGGTGCATTTGCAGGACTGAGACATCTATCAGTGGAAACCATAACTGGAAATCATATTTTTGCACACTGGGTGTGATGACACAAGGAGGATCATTCTCTTTCATACTGAAATGCATTTAGTTGCTAAAAGAGTGTGGAAAACGCAAATGTTAGACACATTTTACAAGCAAGGATGGGATTCTGGTGGTAGTGCTCAAAACACCTTTTGGTGGCCAATGCCCATGGTCATAGAGGGCCACATGGAAGTCAGCAGCGAGTCAGGACCAGGACTCAAGTGTCCTGTGAAGCCATAACAGGGGCATTCAGTGCTGGAGAGAAAAGCTCTCCAGTTTTTACCACAGTAGATGGCCCACTGCATATCCTTTACCTTCAAACAGAAATGCCCAGGACACCTCCAGCATCAGTGTTCCACAGAACCATGAAATGGCTCTGCTGGATAGGAACGTGCCATTACAGTTGACTTCACCTCGAGAACTTTTAACTTGTGTGTGTTCCCCATGTTCACTTTTCTCCCTACAGCCTTCTCACCACTGCTCTGTCATGTGGCATCCAATCTCCTGGACACCACGTGCCCAGTGGTCACCGAACCACTTAAAGCTGGTCACTGTCTACGTACTGGTGCTCCTGGTATCCCTCAGCTTTGCTTCAGGACAGAGCAGGCCATTTAAACATCAGATAGACAACAGAAGTAAGTATGAGTCTCACCTGACATAATGCAATGCACTGAGGGATCAGGGTTGGGCTGTCAGGCAGAGTTCAGCAGCAAGTCCATGTAGGCTTTTCGATGGTGAAATGTTGGTGAGGGGCCCTGTGCTTCCATTTACACTTGCCAGTGCATATACAGAACCTCATGTCTTTCCCACAGCCCTTAATTAGCCAAGGCAAATAGCATTATTGCTGATAAATATCAGAGAAGACACTAATGTGCAAAAGATAGACAAGATAATGTAAGGTGGCACACATCAAATATTTAAGCACCAAGTTTTCAGCGGTGTTCTGTAGAGCTGAGGTAGTTCACAACTACTGCTATAGAGTAACAAAAAAGCAAGGGCCAGAAACTTAAATTCACTTTACAGACATCTTCCTTCCTGTCTGGGCGCACGAGCTGTCTGAAAGTCCAAATACAAGTGGTTAAAGTGTCTCCATTTGGAGATGCTGTGAGGAAAAGAGGCTGGCCAGGTGAGGGACAATACCATGTATTCCAAGTAAAAGCTTACACACAGTCCAAAAGATTTTTGGGAAAATCATAGCAAGAATTCTCATCTTTCCCCAAGGAGCAAAGGCTGATAGTTGTATGTGAAGTGGGACAAAGGAAGTGTGGGGAGTAAGATGCATGGTCTCAGTGGCACACCTTTCCCCACTAAAGAGGACTAGAGATATTGGGAACCTCAGTTTTTAGGTACACGGGGGAAGAAAATTAATTTATTTGGGGTTTTTTTTGGGTAGGAAGGGTGTTAAACACTGAGATGAAAGACTTAAAAGATGTATTTATGTATATCTCCTGCCTTGCCTGAGACTTTCCTATGACTGGAATGATATATAATGCAGTTAAATTGTAATTTATTTCTATTCATGACTGTTCTCTGGCTTCAGAATGATTAGGCATTTCCTTGGGGTAGCCTCATCTCCAGCATGTTGTAAAATTTCCCTGTTGCTAAATCTTAGTCTTTTAATACAACTATACCCCTGTCCACATCTGCCCCAGAGCTGCCCTAGACTACAAAAATAAGTTGTGTCAGATGCTTTAAAAGGAAAAGGTCACCCATGAAACCAACTTCCTAAGTGACATGGGAACTACTTAAGTGAACAATAATTTACTTTTAATATTTACCTCTCACAGAGAAACCCCCCTGCAATCCAGGGGATTTTTTAGCTTGTAGGAATAGTGTTCCTGCTACACACTGCAGAAAAACCTCATGGATAATTTTGCTTATGTTAAAAATGCAGGTTGCAGCCCAGGTGGATGAAAATTAATTTTGCATCTGAATCCTCTTCCTTTGGGGTTTACACATAGAAAGCAATCCTCAAAGGCACCACAAAGCTTTTTCTCTGGTTGCAGCTTTCCCTCTCATTTTTATTCCTGGGCTACACCCTCAAGATGTCAGGAAATGCTGCCTCACTCACAGGAGATGCCTCATTGACTGCTGTGCATTGCAGGTCCTGAGATCGACCCCTTTTGGTACGTGGGCCGTGGGGTTCGTCCCATCGGTCGGTTTGGCAAGAGGCAGCTGAGGAGCAGCCGGGGCAGCCTGAGACCCCTGAGCAGACACCTGGATTTCATCTGGAATGCCCTGTGGGAGCAGAAAGTGTTGGATGCAGAAGACAATGACTGGTGACCTCTGTTCCCCATGGTGATGATCCAGCCTTGAATTGTTCTTTGAATTGTGCCCTCCGCTGCACCTGAGACCTACAGGTCTGCTTTTACCTAGCAATCCACACTGCTCCTCTTTCTGCTGCTTCTTTCTTTCAAAAAGATACATGGAGGCAGGTAAAAGATAATGGATGGGCACAGGCACCGAGTGCCGCCACAGCTTAGAAAAATGTGTCTTCATCTTGCATCCCCACGAATCTCCTGATGCTGTTCACTGTAATGTTAGGTTTATCTGAAACCTGTACAGCTTTTGGGCTGGGATTTAAACTTTGTAGCATTAAATGTACCATGAAACCCTCCTGTCACATTTCAAAGTCAATGCCTGTTGATATGTAAAAATAAAAAGCAATGGTTGGAAGAAAATAAAAAGGCTCTCACTGATTTTTAGTGGGCCTGCATTAATGGTATGAACTGCTGGTTCTGTGTGTGCAGGTTTTATAGAAGTTGTTATCATCCACTGATAAGAATGTCACCCTGAAGTACCCACTGGCCCTTCATGATTCTTCCTGTAGTGCTGGAGAGACATATTAATGAACAAAAAGGAGCTCCTATCATAGGGAAGTGTTTCCTCCTCACTGAAATAAAAAACGACTGGCTAATTGAACTCCTTGGAGGAGTTTTGTGCCCCGTGGGTATAACCTTGCACCATTATCCAAAAGGGGTAAGGGCCTGAACTAGCTGAGTACCTTTGAAACACTAATATTTCCAAAGATATTAGTCCACATCAATAAGCCAAGGGTTGGGGCTCAACACTCATGTTGATATATAAGGTTAATATAACTTTGTTATAGCAATTTTCTAAGAAGTGTTATTTAGAGTAAGTTTAATCTTGGTTAGTAACTATTAGCAGGAATAATGCTGTTTAATCTATGGCTTATATATTAAAAAAAAAGATAGCTTACAATTTAGGCAATGACTGATCATTAAATCCAGGCCACGAATCATTCTGCAAAAGACCAAGTAGAATGAATTTCCACTTCTAGTTGTGCTTTGT
This sequence comes from Campylorhamphus procurvoides, assembly GCA_013396655.1. NCBI lineage: Eukaryota > Metazoa > Chordata > Aves > Passeriformes > Dendrocolaptidae > Campylorhamphus > Campylorhamphus procurvoides. The sequence continues at coordinate 274,063 of WBMV01002159.1, read as the reverse complement.
TAGAATTACTACTAAAATGGAACAGTGGTTTAATTAACCACTGCAGATACTTTAACCCTTTTTTCTTTTTGCAGATGGTCTGTCAGCAAGGGGTGGATTTTTATTTTAATAAGGTACTTACTACCATTTATAATACAACATACCTGCTGACCCAAAGTGCTACTTAAAACACACTAGTTTTAATGAATGCTTTCACAGTGGAGGGGATATGCTGACAAATATTTTGATCAGCATTTATTGCATAGGACTTTGGAAATACGAGACTAAAATTAGCAGCAGGGAATTCTTGCTCAGATTTTGTAGCAATCCCAAAGAGAGTTAAAGAAATTCCACCTGAGAAACTGCTTGAGATGGTATTTCACCCACCAGACTCGACAGTTTGGAGAAGACTAACCATCAAAATGTTCCTAACAGGATTCCTCCCACCCAGCCCTAAAGGGGGAAGTCTGAACTGAGCGTGTCCTCCTTCCCCTTGGGAAATGCCAGCATGTGAGTCCATGTGTGGCTGTGTGTTCTGCACCTTCCCTGGCCAAAGTGCACAGAAATTGAAACAACAGAGAAGAACTTTTTCTTTATGGTTTTCTTTATGGTTTTCTTTATGAATCAAGTCCTTGAAAAGGCATTCTTTTCATAAATCGCTTTTACTCTTTTTATAATTTCTCTTGACAATAATTCTTGGTGAGTATGCAGATAACAACAACAAGGCAAGCTTAATATTCACTCAGACTTAATCAAATAGATCATATAGTCTTCATTTTACCCATTAAAATATTTTCATTTATAAAAATTAATCTAAATATAAATATTAACACTAAAGATTGAAATCACTTGATGACAAAATAATTCTTTGTGTGCTATAACATATGTTTTTATGATTTTTTTAAAACAGTAAATTATATCTTTGCACATATTTGGCACAATAAACATTTGTAAAAATTCAAATGCCTTAGAGCAGGTGGGATTTTTTTTAAAATTTTTTTTTTTTTGCAATGCCTACACAGTACACATTTTTCTGTCAAAGAAGACTGAATATTTTAACATTGTAACACGATAATAGTTGCTTTTCATGCCTCTTAAGGAAAACAACCTATTCCAAACTTCATTGGCTTGTTTAAATCACACTAACAGAACAAAAGCCAAAGAGTTATTCTATTAAAATTAGTCATTTCTGTATTGATATTACATACACAATATTAGTTATTATTTATTAGACGAATATGCAGACCAACCACCATTAATGACATTTCATAACACGCATACCTGCATAAACCAGAACCTGGGAATGTATTGTATACATACACGAGAACAGTCAATGGAGGAGGAGACTGAATAACAAAAAGATTACTAGGCATCCTACTCTGTTTAATCTCCTTTACTGGATTGCATATATAAATAAAATCTGGTTTATGTATATATTTATATATTAAACAGAGTGGGCCAAATTCTGCCCTCACATCTGTGCAAACCAATTTCAGAGAACTAGTGTTGTGTGAGAGTAAAAGAAGGCCTAATTTCACCCAGAACAAACACGCTGGGTCAGATCTTGGGCAGATGGAAGTTCCTTGAGGGGATAGAATGATGCTTATGTATTCTAGGTGGGAAGATGGTTGTATTTATTCCAAGGGTTCCTTACATGCAGCTGGACATCAGAGCACTGACAAGCTGGATGTCAAATGTGGGTGGCAGATTTGCAACTGGCACCGTTTTTCCAATCAACCCAGCCAGCCATTCCTTGTCTTCCCCATTTGCCCTCCTCAATGCAGCCTAGTCAGGAAATTTGCCCAGTTTTGCTCATATTTGTCTAACCAGAGACATTTCATGGCCTGATGTCCCAGAGGACTGCTTTCCTGCTGTATGGCAGGTAACACGTGGCACTCTGCTCGTGGGTATTCACTGGGAGCCCAGGGAAAAATGGAAACCTCCTCCTTCCCTGGTACCCGCAGCTCTTGGGAGATCTTCCCACTCCTCAGTGCTGAGAGGGAACCTGCCAGCCTGTGCCCTTCTCCATGGCACATTTCACATCAACCCCTCTGCTTTTGGGTACCTGCTTGTGTGGAAGGCAAGGGATTCACTGTCCTCTCCTCTATTCTTGTCTGTGTTCTTCAGAGCATAAAATACCACCGATTGGCAACGCCCTCCCCCAGCTGAGGGGAACACCCTGTAAGCAGCATCTTCCCTCCCGTGCATCTCCTCAAGGGCCCTTTTGAAGGTCTCAAGAAATGAAAGAAGAAATATTACTATTCACAGCCCAGTTCAGAGTGGTCAAGTGGTAGTGGGGTACACGTGGCACCAGCAACAGGAGCCAGCTACTCTGTGGTGGCTACAGACTAGTAAAGGAAGAGGTGTCTGGGCTACATTTGCCCCCTTCTCAGAAACACCAGGGAAGGTTAGAAAGGAACCTTTTAAAGGCTGCAATGACCCTACAACCACCAGTCAGTCAGCAGAGATCTCATCCACAATGGTTTTACTTTCTCTTTCCAATCTTGAAGGTTTGGACCGAATTTATTCTGATCTACAGTGTGGTTGGCCACCACCAAGTGGGCAATGCTATCAAGAAGAACAAGACATACAAGGTGTTGATTTCATAACAGTGTTCAGATGTTTCCAGACACCATGATCATAACTCAACAGACATCTGGTCCACATGTGTGACCACCAATTCATGGTTCAACATGCTCCCCCTGCTGCCAAGAGCAATACACCTGGCTCTAGAGCTAGAGCATTCCATCCGCCAAATGCACCCTCAGGGAACAGAGAAGACTTTGCACATCACATCTCCTCCTGCAAACCCTCTCCCAACTTCCACTGACTCCCTGGGAGCAGAGCTAGGTACACTGGCTCTCCACACCCACCATGCAGCTGAAAAGCAGCACACACTGCACAGAGTTGTTCTTATTGCTCGACAAGACGGATGCCTATGTGAATAGTAAGAGGCCAGCAAATATGGATCACAGGTCTCCTTTGGCAGAGAATTTGGCCTGTAATTATGACTGATTGAGTGTACAAAAACATACTGCAGTTTAAAGACAACATACTTTAGTACAATCAATAGCGAGAAAAAGTGCATCTTAAAATGTGGAGCCTTGCTTTTGAAACTCAGCATCCTGTCTAGAGTCCTGTGAGAACTTTAAGGCAGAGTTTCCTGTAGCAGACCACAACGCTGAAGACTTGGACAGCTTTCTCAGTGAGGTATCCAAATGAAGCCCTATAACTGAGGCTCTGTGGGTTCTTGAGGGTCCATTTTCAGCTGGACATACACGATGGCTGTTAAGTAAAGGCACTCTAGTGTACAGCCTTAGGCAGTGTGTTATTGGCAGTAGGGAAGTGTAAGTCTAGTACATCACAGCAGATCCTATAGCAGGTTCCTAGAACAGAGAGGGATAGGAAAGAAAAACATGAGTCAAACACAAAACAAGCCTATTGAAGTTCTACAGACCCAAGTCCTTCCCCTTGTCACCTCTCTGCCTATTTCCCGCAGAGCCAGTGGTAGACTGCTCTGGGACAGTCAGTTTTTATCCTTATCCCTCCATGGCTGCTGCAGAAGAAATGATTGACAACTGTACAGTGCAAACTATTTGTTCAAATCCTGCAGAGCAATCTGTGACCTACCTACCTTTTAAATTCCACTTATGTAACATTTGAATATTTCTCAACAATTAGTGAGATTCAAGGAGACTCTCACCTGCTGAGTTACAGTGTGCAGCTGGTTCTGTGAGGGTCTGTTTCAGAAGTCTGAATTGCAGAGCACAACTAATTTATTATTTATTTTTTTAAAAAAATAAGGATAGCACATTTCTGGAGATGTGGCAGCCAGGGTACATCGTCACAGGCTGACATTCAGGAGCTGCTATACTGTGGTGTACAGATGGACATCTTTCAGGACTCTGGTCATGTTTCTTCAGAGCTACCTCAGCAGTCTCCTTTTTATTTTTTATTTAAAACAGTGGAGAGATTTTTGTGAAGATGTTGAAATATAGCTGCCCACACAGATACTGCTCTCTCCCTATTTACTGGTTTTAAACAGAGTTTTCAAAAAAATTTGTTTACCATTAAGTCCTTGGCAGTGCTTTTCCTCTCTTTAGTTCTTTGTGTTAGAGATCCTTGAAGCATGAAGTTTCTGTTAAACGTTCTGACGGTGGTAACTGGAGAACCATCTATTGTTTCACCTGGGAAAGATACAAAAAGGCAGATTTTTCACAAAAGAGACTGGAGCAGATGTAAAAGTACTGCTGAAGTGTCACAGCTTCCAGAGAGATAAAACTTCCCCTAAGATGTGTGAGGAAAGCTGGATTTAATTTATATTAAAACCAGCAGGCTGTGCTACTCCAGATTTATTAAAGTTTGAGGCTATATCAATCTGTGGAATTACAAAAGAGTAATGCAAGGTGAATCAGGCCCTAGGACTGTCAGAGATGATGCACTATGGAGGTAAAAAAAAAAAAAAGGAGAAAACACAGAAGAAAAAAGTACTTTAAGTTATAAAGCAAATTCACAGGCATTGCCTGACATAACAGGAACATTGCTGAGCCACATCCTATGGACTGAAATCAGCAAACGTAGCCTTCAAGAACGTGATGGGTTATGGAGGGTGACAAATGGCTTTTGGTAAGTAAACACTGCACCCACCTGGGTCTCACATAACCCCAGGCATGCTGGAGCAGCAAAATGCCTCTTGCAAGTATTTAGCATCCCTCATTTTCTTTTTCCAGCCTTCTGTCTCTGCTCCTACTTGTTTGCCACTGTCACAACTCTCACTGAAGAGGAAGTGATGATGGTTTTTAATATGACAAATGGGTTTATTGTATAATGCAAGCAGAACAGAAAATGAGGAGGATGGATGTATTTAGGCTTTCATTTTGTAATGTAATCTTTCCCTACTTTGCTGAACTGTACATTATATTGAACCTTATAGAGTCTCTCTCTAATGTGCATAATAATTTAAGCGCACCTTTTATTGGTGGAGCTGGAAGTTTTCTCCTCTGCTGTCTTGATGTGTCTATTGTATGCATCTGTAAATAACACATATGCATTACTCAACATCATTACAGAAAAGGAGGCAAGATTTCCCCAATGTATTTTTGAATACTACATAATGTTCTGGCACCTGGTTTGTTTGCTTTTGATCCCGTTTCCTTGTCAGGCGAACACAGGGAGCCACGTTCAAGCCTGCAACAGTGAGAGCTGATATTCTGCTCTCAATATCTGAAATCTTCAAAGAAAATAAAAGAGAGAGACAGACAGATGGGGAGGGGGGAAAAGAAGTTTTAAAATTACTGTGGATGCCACTACTAAAATATAACCCTCCCCCAGTCAAATCCTCTTTAATAAAAAAATATAAACAGATTGTTAACTTCTTCAGCAATTCTGACACTTCCCTGAATTCTTTAGTCCTGATGTTAAAAGGGGCTTAATTTGTTAGTAAAGATGGAGTAAAAGAATAATCCAACCTACCTTGTGACTCCAAGGAAGAGGCATTTTACTCCTTTTGAGGAAAAAAAGAAAGGAGGAGAGAAAACCTGCATCTGCCATCTCCCAGTTACCTTTAGCTGCATAATCCCAATTTCATTCAAGCTGTGTTTTTCAAAGGCTACATTCAAAGAATGACTTCGTGGGACACATTTACTAACTGAACATTAATTTCATGCACACACAACGTATATCCTCTGTCACAAAATCTAAACATTTGATCTTAAATATTTATAATTGAAAGCTATAGTTATATTAAACACAAACATGCATAAATGCAAGCACACATCATATAAAAACAGTGAACGGAAAACAAATTGCTAGGGGGAAAATGGTCTGATATTGAGAGTAGCGGAAACAAGTGTTGACAAAAGGGAAAGAAGCATCAGAGAAGTCAGATATAAAATCCAACTCCTGATTCATGATGACACCTGAAGCTGTTCATTCTGCAGAAGACCTTCCATGGGCCTCTTTGTGATCCTCCTTGCATAGCTTAGACCTCTCTCCTCCTCACCTGTCACCCCCTTTAACAGATTTATAAAATAATGACCCAAGCCAACAAAACCTGCCAGTTTGCCAACTGTGTGACAATGCACTTCTGGCATTGGAGGGATGTCAGACTCTCTGATTATTGCTCATTCTTGACTGGAGCATATTTCTGCTGAGTAAACTCACCAGGTGCCTCCCACTAAACCCTGTCACAGGCAGTTCAGGGTGTCTCACAGGGCCAGTGAAATCTTTGGCAGTGAGCTGCAAGCAGTGCCAGCTCTTTGAGGTCTGGCAGGGTTACCTTGTTCAGCTTTCAGCACCAGATCACAATGTGTTCTTCTAAGCACCTGGAATTTCTGGAGCCTGCTAGAGTGATGCTGGATCACAGCCCACAAAAGCTACTGCCTTTGGGCTGAGGTCTGTGCTGCTTAGTGCCTAAATCCCAAAGCAGGCTTGCAAGTGCTAGGCTATGTGCCTGGCTTAGCCTCTGGCTGCCACTGGCCCTTGCCAGTAGAAAGCCACCACTACTGGCTTATTTTGGGAAGCACTTTACAATTTGCTAATTAGATAAACTGCCTCAAACTATACTTGCAGTCTGACCACAGCCACACACATTGCCCAGAGCACAGCACGTGAGCTGCCCAGCAGCAAGGAGCTGGTCAGAGTCAGCACTGCAGGAACAGGCTGTGCACTCCCATGGCCAAAAACAAGCTGAGAGGAGAAACAACCAAACACAGCACATCTGCCTGGGCCGAGTTACACCTCTCAGTTACGCTTTGCTCAGCTCATGTCATGCAGTCAGGTCACAAAAGAATATTCAGAGTGAGTGTGTGTGGTGAGGTGAGTGCCAGGCCTGCAGGTAGGGAGGAGCTGCTGTCCTCACCTGAAGCTCTGCGTGGTGAACCTGGGCAGCTGCTGTGGCCACCTGATCCTCCAGCTCGGCCAGCTCAGACTCTTCAGTGACGCTGCTGATCTTGCGAGCAGCATCTTCCAGGTTGGTGAGCTGCCCCTCCAGCCCGTACACCGTGCTGGCTGTCAGGTACACCTGTAGGGACAAGGCAGGCAGAGGGGGCACTGAGTTCTGCTTTGTAGGCATGCAGGTTGGAGCAGACTGCGTTTTCCATGACACCTCTGAGTTTCCCTCCCTGAGCCTTACCTGGCAGAAGAAAGGCATGGGGGAATAATCTGAAACATGCACATCCATAAAGAGAAGGGAGGAACGAGGTGGCTGCATTACAGATTTCATAGGTGCTACAATGATATTCCAAAATGTATTTGTTTCAGGTTGATCAGCAAAGAAAAAAGTGGAAAAGTTTGCTTTCTCATTACTGACATTCAATCCCATAACAAACCCCCTAAGTGTACAAAGGGAAGTCAACAGATCACACCTCATATCAAACTGTGTTTATTGAAACACAACTAACACCTTCTGACAGTCAAAGGTGCATAAATAACTGTTCAGCAGCATATAGTTATTAACTTCTTATAGTCTAAGTGTGCTTTTAAGTATAAACGTTTTCTTTCCCATCCTGCTCTCATCCAAATATACAGCAGCCAAAACCTTTCTATCTCCGGGGCCTTGGAGTGATTCTGTGGAGGATCAATAGACTTATCTGGGCCACAAAAAAGAGAATTATTTACTTTATAATGTAGAGTTCTTCTCTAAAACCCAACAACTTTAAATATGTTGGCCCACCAATGATACCTCTGATAACTACAGCTAAAGGTTTCATTTCCCATTCAGCTCCTCAGAGCACTAATTCATGATACACTGTGTGTTATTGTTTCTTTTATTTCACAGAGAAATCTAAGGTACACGCTTGGATGGAGGTCTCTGGTTTATAGAAAAGGGTAATTTTCAATCATTGACTTTTGACATCTGTGCTTAAACTGTGCAGAACCATGTGAAAATACTGTACTTTCTGCCTATTTACTAGTTAGCCAAGAGATTGTTTCCATGAAGCTGGTAACAGTACAGTGGAAATGAAATATATCCTGATTTTCCACATTGGCAGCCACACTCACTGTAGCAGCAGTAAAGATGGTGTTGCTACAAAACCGGCATGAATTAAAAGTGTTCTATATCTTGTTCAAGGGGCAAGCAAAGAGGATCTGAAGCAGATTCTTGAGCCAATACCTTCATTTTCATACATGTCTTCCACTCCAATCATTATATCTGCCCACAAGTCCTACAACATGCAGTCCTTTGGCATAACAGGTATTCAAATAATTTCTGTGACTTTATGGATCAAATGGGGTGAAGAATGACCAAATTAAAATGCAATTGTTTCCTTTTTATTATTTTTCTATTTCATTATTGCTTCTTAATTGCTTGCAATAGTGTTTTTTTCCTCTGTATCAGCTGTTTCAAGGCATAAGTGTAGATATTTTTTTTTTCATGCATGTCACTTTCCTAAGAAACAAATTTACGACATCTGTACAAACTGCACCTTGTAAGAACACAGTCTAACTGCAGGCATGAAACCTTTGGAAAACATACCTACAACAAGTAAGTGATCTGATTTAACATCTTTGGTGAAGTACTTGGAGACACAGGTGGTCCATAAAGTTAACATGCTAATTTAAATAGAAATGATGCCGGGTTTGTGGGTTTCAATTATTCTTTCCATTCATTTAGATGACATATCTTTGTAGTAAGACATACCACAGCTACTTCAGATTAAAAGGCAATTTTTTAAAAATGTCTCTGTCACATCCAAAAGCTTACAGAAAGAAGAGAAAGGAACATTTTGAACTGAAGCATTTTTAGAAAATTAAAGTTGCATATAAATGCTGTGCCAAAAAAATCTCTGCACAGTGAGATGTACTTTTCAAGAGGGGGACAAAACTGATTTTATCCCCCAAGAAGAGATTCTGTCTATAAATATTCTGGGTCTACAGAAAAACAGGATTTGTTTTCTTGGATTGATCAGGATTTATAATGGGACAGCCCAGATTCCTACGAGATCTTTAAGAGCTTAATGAAGGGAAAAATCACTGAAATGTATTCACTTAAATATGGGAAGAGAAAATCCAAAGTTACAAGTGTACCAACTCCATTAGGTGGATACAGAAACATTCCCACTGAGTAGTGACTTCCCTCTATGATTCAGCATTGTTCTTTCTCCTGCAGATGACAGGTACTCATGAAAAAGGATGGATGATTTGGATGTGGCCAAACAAATGTTTGTTTAATTCAGACTCTCCAGCCTGCTCTTTCTGACAGTGCTGCAGGCAGCTCCAGCTCCCTGGGTGCCCAGCACAGCGTGTTGGGGATGTGTGGGGCAGGGAATTGCTCCTCCACTTCTCCAGGTGGGTGGGACATGCTTTTCCCACCTGCCTTTGCAGGAATGAGGCTGTGCTGAGACTGGGAGACCTGTGGGTTCAGCCAGGCATGGCACAGCTGCACAGCCACAGAGGTTCACAGGGCTTCAGTCAACTTTTGAGGTAGAAATTCTACATTTAGTTGGAAACACCAAAGCATCCAACTTCCCCTCAGCACAGTACTTCCAGGTACACATAAAAAACCCCCACCAACACAGCTAAGAGCCCGTGGAAATTGGACTTTTTATTCTGTTTGTCTATGTGTTTAATAACTCCAGATTAATTCTGACCCTCCACTGGTGCTGCCCATGTGCTTCCCCTTTCAAGCTGGTGCACACTCACTCACACATGTGACTCTTTCACATGTTCTTACGTTTTCTTCCAGTGTGGTGAGCTGCTCATCAAGTCTGACGGGGTCTGTTCCCAGTGGGAGGGTCCCTCTTCCTCTGTCCTGAATGTCCTCTGGGAAATCACAGGGATCGGTGGATTCTGCTATCAGCTCTTCAGTGGCATTGATGACTTTCAGGACCTCTGTAGATATGTTGCAGAGAGAGACAGCAGAGTACTTCTGTTTTGTTTACAAGAGCAGACAGAGAAAACAATAGCATTAAATTAGCACAGAGGGGCAAGATATAAATCACCTTGCTAATAGCCACGGCTTCAGCCATGCTAAAACCCTGTCGGTGGCTGACTGCTGCAAACAGGCATAGGAACAGTGTCATGGAATTGGAATCTACCTCTCTTCTCCTCCCTCCCTTTTCCACATGTGCACGCCGCTACAGCATGCAAAATAACACATGCAATTCTTCTACGACACAACCCGACTGGAGGGATGGTCCGAGTCTTATCCCAAAGGAGCACACAAATATCCAGCTTTAATATCCAAACGAGCTAGATAAAGCTGTTTTTGCAATAGTGTTTTAAACAGGTTTTAAAACACAATTTTCCTTTTTGGATACTGGCAAACAGATGTCTCTGTCATGTGGAATCATCTGTCTCTGTACCCACAGGAGCCATTGCACTGCAGATGCAAATAGGGGACGGCAGTTTTCTGCAGCCCTATGGGGACAGCATTTCGCTAAAATGCTTGCAATGAGTTAAATGATCACCTCGAATAAACAAGGTATGAGCTGTGTGTAACCACTTGGATCTTTATTTTTTTTAAAATGTCAATTTACCTTTTAAAAACAATACTTATGAAAGTATATCAAATATGAAGGAAAAGCATGCAGCTTTATCCATAATTTTTAAACAACTGAAAACTTCTTTATCATTGTTCCTTACTTGTAATTTGTAATTAACTGTCCTGATTCTGATGATTCTCATATAGCCTTAAGCTTCAGGACAACTCCTCTGATGGCAATAAAATGTCACATGATGTATCATCAAGCACCAAGCTCAGCATCCAAACTATACAGCTTGGAGATCGAGCCAAAGCTTGTCAAAGCCAATACAAATACTGTCACTGAATATAAGGGCAATACCTTTAGTGCTGCTTTGCCTAAAAGAACGTATGGGAAGTTTAGACCAAAATTTAATTCATTCCTTAGACCTGCAAATACTTATGCATGCGAATTTGGGGCCCAACCATCTGTAAATTTTCTCACAAACAAAATATCTGCAGATCAATACTGAGCAAACAGTCAGTCTTTGGATTCTACACAGTAAAATATATATTGTACAGGAACGTATAACTGATTAAAAATGCCTATAGGCAGGATATAGGAAACATAATATTCCTTTGATTCCCACAGACTCTGGTGGGTTAACCAGGAAAACCTCTTTTATCATCTCTTTCCTTTAATCAGCTGTCCATTTTTATGTTAGATAAGACTTTTACTGAAAAACTACCTTTTCAGCTCTATGTTCTCAATTGTTGCATATCAACACATTAAGGCATCTTTAGCACCATAACTTCGCTGAATTAAGAAATAATTAGAAACATGAGATTAAAGAGAAGAAGAACAAAGCAAATACAATATGCTACAGCACTCAGACCTTTAGCTTGTTAGGACAGCCAACACAGCCTGAACAAGCAGGCCTAGGACTCTCTTACTGAGAACAAATACTCGAACCCCATAAATGGCCTACTGTTTTTTCCAGTTATTTTCACAAGTGCCAATTAGGTTAAAAACAGATCAATAATTTTAGAGGACAGAAGAAGAAATCAATGTTACTTTGTTTTATTATTTGCTTCTACAAGTAGGTAATTCTTATTCTATTCTGTGAGTAGTGAACAAAAAAAGGATAAAGGCCAGACACCACATTTTCTTCATCATCTTCACTGATGTATGTTCTCCATTTCAAGAACTGGAGCCTTAGTTCAGTGTTCTTTATTTCTTAAATTTTTCATTACCCTTTGTAGTTAATGATGGATTTTCAAAAGGTATTAAATTAAATTAGAAAAAGGCGATTTTATACCAGAACATGAGAATCCATATTGACATTTTTATAGACCAGCTACTACAAAAGACGTTTTTTTTGGTTTTCAGGTGAAGTGGTCTGTGATAGTAATCTTTATGAAATCAAGATTTTGAGTAAAAAGTATCCTACCTTCTCAATAGGTAACGGATAGAGGGAAAAAAGCTCATCAGGAAAGATAGAATAGAATTAGAATTAGAATTAGAATAGAATAGAACAATCTTTTCATTTGGAATATTAAAAGTCCAGCCACCTGACCAATTTAGGACTGACCATTGTTAAGAGCATTGTCCAAATGCCTCTTAAACACTGAGAGGTTTGGGCAGTGACCACCTCTCTATGAAGCCAGTGTTGGATCAACCCAACAGTGAAGAAATGCTTCCTGAAGTCCACTCTAAACCTCTGCAGGTGCAGAAATGTGATTTTTAGCTTTTGTACAATTTTGAGGTAAGTTCTTAGTGGCAAATGCAGTTCAATTTTTAAAACCAAAGAATTGCTTCCCATTAAACACTGCACAAGCAACTAGATGGATGTTCTTGAAGTGTGGGCATCACTGAATGTATCTCGATCCCAGCCTGCAGGTATCTGGACACAGGAGTCATAATACTAAAGCTTTTTATTTAAGCAATAGTATAACAAGGATAGAGGACCAGAGTTTAAACATACAGAAACATGTGGCAAGCAAAAGTGATTTTCCTCAGAATATATCTGGAGAGTAGATCTCCCAAAACTTAAGAGCACAAGCAATACTTCAATGTATTTAAATTTAACATTTGTGAAATTTTTCTCCTAAAGAGTGTTTAGAATTCAGCTTTACCTGGGGCTGTATTTTACAGAGAAGCAAGAAGAGATTAATGTGTGCCTGAGGGAGGCATAAAATCAACACATGGGGAGTTCAAGGGTTCTCAAATTGGAAAGACTGAATATTCAATGAGGGCCTACATTTTGCCCTCTTTCTTGAGCAACCGTCAGAAGTTGTTAAAAAGCTCATGTTGCAACATGGTCAGTTTGCAAATCTAGTAGGGAACAATTGATATAATTATTTAACACCTGTTAAAAAAATGAAAGAAATTAAAAAAATCATGTAAAAAAGAAAATGTGTATGAGGGTTTTAGTGCTTCAAAACCCTCTCCCACCCACGTCAAACTTAGGATTTACAAGATCATATAAAAATCACCTAAAATTCACAGACACACCCCCCAAGATCATCTTGGTAGGTGGACATTTCAAATGGCTCTAAAGACTTGTTGGCTGTCAAATTTCTCTTACCCTTGCAGGAAAGGTCATAGTTAACACCTCTAAGTGATTCAAAGAGCCAGCTCTCATGCCATGATGAAGACTCTGCCTTGTCAAGAACTAATATGGATGTGGTAGACGTAGAAAACAATCTCTGTTACAAATATTTAGCCCAGAAAAGCTAAGTGCAACCATTCTTCCTGAAACACTGCCATGCATTCTGATTGCAGCTGTGCTACCCTACTCTGAATTAACACCACCCCTCCCAAATCAAGTCCATGCAGCAGATCCAAGTTTCAATGTTTCTACTGGTTATGAGAATCTCACTTTTTTGACTGAATTTGAGATTAAGAGATTAATGGAATGAGGAAAACATGCATTTATCCTTTTTATGATAATTAATGTCCATGGTCACAAATATGTTAAAGGCACTGTTTAAAGGAGATGCTCGATTTCCCCAAGTTCTTTGTGATTATGAAATACTAAAAAAGTGTATGTATGCAAGCACATATACATATATATGTGCATTGAATACAACAAACACCTTGTAAAACTTCTTTACTGTAATTTCTGTGTGTGGTTTGACAGATGGAAAGCATTCTTATTTTGAGAAGATTGTGTTTCAGTGGTCAAAGCTANCCTGCCAGTATTTCCTTTGTTGTTTTACTCAAGAATGTTATGCTGGAAGGTGCCTTATAGACTATTATTTTGCATTCTTGCATAAAGGATGATGAGTAACAGAAGGAAAGTGGGATGATAAAATGGAAGCAGTGCAAATGTCCAGACTGCTAAGAGTAGGTGAGCATTAAGTCCTTGTATGCATCTCAGCAGCCTAGGACATTTTCACATCATTTCCTTTCCATGAACATTATTGGTTTTATTTTAAATGCTCTCAAAATAGTTAGGTTCTCCATCAGTTGCACTGTTTTGTTCTCCACGTTGCATTTTCTCTTTTCCTGCTACTATAATATGATGTCATCACTAAGTTCTTTCAAACTGGCATGGGAGGCAGAGACTTGCCATTCAGCAGAGAACAGGGATATCAATAGTGATATCAAGAAGAAGGGCAAGCACCCCTTTCCATCACTGGCACAACTGTTCCCATCCTTGATTACTCGTGGTGCAATCATTTTTATCTCCAGTCTCAAGGCATTAAATTCCACTCTGAGTCACGTGCCTGTTTTGCAGTTGATACCCCTCATTTTTTTGTAGGGAGTTGAGTGGCACTGAGGGGAAGACAAGATTTGCTCTGCCATTGATCAATTTGTCCTTTCAGAGTAACCTCAGTGAATCCAAGCTTGATGAAAACAAGCTCAAACCCCAAGCCTGCCTCCCTCATCTCCCCAGCCTAAGGGAGTTCATTGTATAGCTTTGAGAAGGCCCTGAAAAGCCCAACAAAAGTCCTTCATGGGCAAGCAAGATCTGGGACAAGTCACAGCATGGGAGGAACAGAGACATCAATGTCCAGCTATCCATGGCAGTCATCAACCCTGACCTTCCAAAGAGCTTTGTCCTAAAATTGAGCCCTAACCACACACTACCACAAAGACTGGGGGGGAAAAAAGGTTAAAATTTGCCTTGATACTTGATGGAAGACAGGTATACTATGATAAACTATGATATTAAGGAATTATTCTTCTGTGCAAGGTTAAGACTTCCTGCCTTTCATGTCAATATCTTCATATATGGGCACTCCTTTAGAAAAAGAAAGCAAGATTATCTTACAGACTGAGAGTTATTATTCTGCTGACATTCTCCAAAGTAAAACACAGAGAAATACAGTCTCTCTTTCTGCTAGGTAATTGTGACTATTACATTTTTACTAATTCAATCCACTATCCTAGTATAGTTATAGATGTTATGCCTATTAATTTGCAATGCCTTATTTCTAGGGACAATTGTGTATAATCATGAGAAAGGAAGTGATTTTCCAAGAGGTGAAATATTATGGACCAGGTTGGAGATGGAAGCATTTGCATCTTAAAATCCACAGGATTCTGATCTACAACAGACACAGGCTGATGACACTGCACAAATGGAAAAATAAATTTTCTTTAAAACCACCCTCGATATTTTTACAAAATAAGACCAAGGGAACAAAAAAGATGATTAAAATTAGTAGAACAAAATTTAAGTCTGAGAGTAAGGAAAAAAGTTGAGAGGAGAAGTGTTTTGCTAAATTAAGCATCAACTTTTGACACTAAATGGTGATTCTTATTTTACAACTGAGAATGATATATGGCATACTAAAAATAGCATATATTTCAAAATAGAAGATAAGCATATATCTGCTCAGGGATTATAATGAAAATGTGTTTTAATATTTGATAAGATGAGACTCAAATAGCATAGAATACGAAACCTCTTTCCACCTAGAAGAATGACAAGCAACAGGCACTAGCAGCAAAGTGAGAAAATATCTATTCAATATCTACTGTGCACAAACTCTACAATGAATTAAGGGTTTTGATTATTTTTTTAAACTGGGAGCTTAGAAAGATTTTTGAAGACCACTATGGTCAGAAAATTTCCTTCTACATTTCTTAATACAGGTCAGTGCATGAGAATAGAAGGATCATACGCCTTCTCTTTGCCTTCTGTTCTTCTTTATGGATAAAACCAAATTCTCATCACAAAGGCAAACAAGAGAGCCAGTCTGCTCCACATGTTTACTTCGTGCTCACTTCCATCATAATAAAGGGTTAGCTGTGATGATAAAGCAATCTTCTGCAATGACTATTTGATTGTGGTCAAAAGGTATGATTTTTCAGGCCTGGTATTTCCAGGAAAACATTTTGTGTTTGAAAATGTTGCTTGGGAGATGTGGAAACCCTCAATATCACTTTATGGCATCTCTTACTACGTAAGAGATGTAAGAAGACACAGACAAAACAAAGCTTTCTCACCTGCTGCAATACAGTGGATAAAAACTGCAGCTTTAAATGAAGATCAAAAGCCTTTTGTTTTTCCTAGATAGTGGGAAAGCAGTTAAATAAAAAGTCAGAAAAGTTACATTAACAGCTACAGAGGCTAACATTTATATAGGTTCAGACTTACAGGGAACTTTAGGATGAACAGTGAGGATAAAGAAACTACCGAGAATAAAATACCATAAAATTTAGATTTTACGTTTATTAGTAAAATATTTAAAATAAAGCAGTGCCTAACTTCTTTTCATTTGTGGGATTTAGAATAACAGACTTCATTGAGACAGATATTGCAAATCACACATTTTTTTTTATAAATTGAAACTGATGGAAAATACTGATTTCCACCATCACAAAACAAAGTGGCAAAAATACTTTTGCAGCAGTGTTAAGAAGAAGAAAAGCCACATACTTTCAGTTTTGCGGTCTACACGATTGCAATCTGGGCACTAGGTGTGTTTCCAGTGACAAAAGGGTCTGTACCTCACTTAGCCACAGTCAGATGCTCAGCTGGGAAACACCAAGTGTCAATCTCATTATGCCAGTTGTTGTACAGTGCCAATTTACCTCGTGAAAAATGTAAGATGTACTCTCTTGAAAGCAAGAATATAGACTTCTGGCACAAATCCACATGAAAATGTTGTTTATAGTACGTACTTTCCCCAAAATAAAGCTTTATAAAATTGAAGGTGAATAAAATGTTTCCAGAGAATGGAAGCATAAATATTTTATGGAAAGGTTATTTATGCTGTTATTCATACTGTCAAGAAACTCGGGAGGTTTCACTTAGGAAACAGGATCCCACTGTGCTACTTTAACAAACTCACTTAGAGGTTGTCATTCAGAAAGCTACTGTGCCATATAATAATGTCAACAGACAACAGCAGAATGGAAAAAAAAGGTACCAAGCCTTCATTGTAAAATTCTCTCAACAGAACTAAATGCATAAAGGGATTAAAAGAAATCCCTCAAGCACACAGCAAGCTGCATCAAGGTAATGCAAAGAGGAGAGAAACTCAACTTTACTCCTGGAGTTAAACTCACTTCTCATTAGTACATCTGAAGCAGGTTGTAGTACAAAGTAGGAGGCAAAAGGAAAAATGCAAGGTTTAAAGAACTAAGTCAGTTTTTATGCTGCGGATCAATTTGCAAACATGGCAGGGTCTGTTCTGTGTTTTAAACAGTATTGTCATAATTTTGGATAGAGTGGTCACAGTGACAGACTGGATTCAAAACACAGCCTGCTGAAGTTGCCTTCTAGAATGTAATTCTGGCATATACCATGAAATACAGACCCAGCCCATTTATCTTCATGAAAGCATTGAAAGAGAAGGAGAATGGACAGAGGAGAGCATGAACTAAATACCTCCCATTTATCATGCTTGCCACTCTCAGGATCAGTATCATTAAGATACTTCCAAGGAGATTTACAGTTTGCTTTTTTCTTTAGGCATTTGTTAGGGTTTGGGGGGAGCGAAACAAAACCCAACCAAACAAAAAGCCCCCAGCAAAACAACAACAAAAAAAAGAGCATAACAGAGAGAGCTGTGCAAGTCATTGCGCTAGAACAAGATGTTTCACTACGACTGAAGGCCGACTCTACCCTGAGCATCCATGGCTTTGGATGAAAACCATGGCCTTTCACTGCACAACTAAGACAAATGGACTTTTTTGGGTTCTGCACACCCCTGAAAGACCATGAACTACTTCTGTACCTTAATAAGTACAAAATATTTCCCATAAAAACAAGTCTTCTCTATGATTATGCTTGTTTTAAAATGAGAGCTGTGAATCTCCACAAGACCATTTTAGGCAATCACGAGCTGAGAGAGAATGAAAATTATTGTGCTGAAGATCTAAGAAGATTTACATCTAAGCCACAAAATTAATTAATACCCACCTAAATCCTCAAGTATCCCACATGAACTAAATAATTAACTCAAAGGTCATCATATTCAAATTTGCATCTTAAAGGCAGATATACAGCACAAAAGCTCAGTTTGAGGTGAGAAATGAGAACCCATAAATGCCCACGAACTTCAGCTATCTCTCCACTCAAGACATGACAATTTTGACCATTGCTTCAGATCTTAATGCACTAAATGCCCTTTTAAAAGCACCAGCTTAATGTGTGAGTATGTGAGATTCCCAATGTAAAGAGAAGACCAGATTTTTAAAGGTGCCAAGAGGTGAAAGTCAGATTTTCATGAACCCCAGGTACTTAATTTTCAGTGATTCAAAAACAATAGATTTTTTTAAGTCTTTTTCTATTGTGAATGTATCAGAACTAGAAATTCCCAGTGACTTAAAGTTGCTAATGTGTTCCAGAATAAGTTTATGAGAGCAGAAGACTAAGGAAAACAAAGACAGGCAGCTTTGCTAAAATATAAGCAAGATGGCTAAAGTACAGTATTTAATTTGTGTTCAGGAACACAGTGCAGATTGTAAGCATGTCAGCTCTCATTTTAATGGCCCAGAATTATTGCTTCTGTATACCTAATCTGAAACTTGATGCCCAGGTCAGAAGTCTGTCTCTGACCAAGAATGCTGAGTGCTAGTCTGACAGATCTGTAAATCCCTATACTGGCATTCTCCAAAAATCAGTCTTCTTAAAGAGACAGCATATTGGCACATATGGCTTTGAAGGCATCTAAAATTCCTGGTTCCAAAAATAGATTTCTCTTTCATGCCATCTACTCATCTTACAGTTATTGCATCTTTTATGAGTTTAGTTATACCTTTGTATTTTAAACTGCCACAGCCACAACTGGTATTACACACTGTCATCTTCAGTATTTCATTGTAAGATGTTGGTCAACCACATTTTCAGAGAGAAGGCACATGGCAGAAGATTTTAAATTACCTTTAAGGACGACTGCCAAGAATAAGAATGAAAGCAGCCTGCCTGTTTCCCTACAGCTGGAGAAAGTTACCCTGCCAATTCCACTGAAGTCTAGACCATAATGTGTACTGGGGTATTTTGATTTCTTTGTTATAGTCAAAAAGAATATATACTGTCACCATTAATGACTAAGATTTTTTTATCTTCCAAACCCAATGTAGAATCGGGAACTCAAAGCACTCCCTTTCTGCTAAACATGGTATGCCTCTTCTTTTTTTAAATTTAAGGGAATTTTATTGTGGAAAAAACTATCAATCTTTGCTTTATGTTACAGAAATAACAACATTAGAAGAGGAAAAAACAGTATTACTTTGTAGATGCGCATAGATGATTCAGCATACCACGGAACATACATCTGCCATTTTCTGTGCTCAGTTCACCCTACAGGAGCGTGTCAGAAACCCCTATTGCCATCCTTTAATTCTGGACTTCAATTGCATCATGTTATACCCCGGAGAGCCTATATATGCTGCTGAATAATGTGGTATTGCTGTTTTGTTTCTGGGAACCACAGAAAAGCAACGTGAATGCTGCTGACAATCACTGATGATAAAGCTTTTATGTGATTTCCTTGGAAAGGTGTGTACTTCAGGGAGGTAATTGCATATATGATGATGAAAGTACTTACACTCCTGTGTAGTCCATGGCTAAATAACTCAGAATCAGAGAGTCACAGGCTGCTTAAATTTGGAAAGGACCTCTGGAGATCACTGAGCCCAGCCCTTCTGCTCAAAGCACAGCGAACTAGATCAGGTTGCCCAGGGCTATGTCCAGTCAAATTCTGATTATATCCAAGGACTTAGACTCTACTATCTCTCTGGGAAACCTATTCCACTATTTGAACACCATCACACTTGAAGAGTTTTTAGTTTTGATGGATTTTTCTGTCTTTCTGTCTGTGCCCACTGCTTCTATTCCTGTCAATTAAAAGAGTTCCACTTTTTTATTTCCCACCTCAAACACTCCCCACTCCCCACCATCAGGTTAAACACATTGAAGAGATCCTCCCTGAGCCTTCTCTTCTCTAGGCCAGGCAATGTCAGCTTTCTCAGCCTCTCATCAAATGACAGATGCCCCAATCTTTTAATCATCTCCATGGCCCTTAACTGGACTCATTTCAGTATGTCTGTGTGTCCCATGTACTGGGGAGCCCAGAACAGGACACAGCACTCCAGAAATGGCCTCACCAATACGGAGTGGAGGTGCACAAGATACTCCCTTTCCAGGTGCAGAACTTTGCCTTTCCCTTTGCTGAACTGCATGAGGTTCTGTTGGCCCATTTCTCCAGCCTGTCAAGATCCTCTGAATAACAACAGGACCATCTCATGTATCAACTGCTCCTCTAAATTCAGAGTGTGCTCTTTCTCATAGTCTCTGTCAATGGTGAAGATGACAAACAGTACTGGAGGACAGCCCTAGTGACTGCACTCCAGCCTCTCATTGCAACCCTTTCAGCCCAGCAATTCAGGCATTTCCAATTCTCCTCACTGTGTACTTATCCAGTCCTCACTTGCCCCTCTTGTCTGTGAGTATGTTATGTGAGGACTGTTAAATGCCTTGCTAAAGCCAAAATAAACAATGTTCATCGTTCAGAATGTCTCAGATTACCATGATCTTTCAAAGATGAGTAACAGTGGCCTCACAGTGACATGGGTCAGTTCCCTCAGGTCTTTGGAAGTGCATTCCCATCAGAGACCTGCACATTCGTGCACATCCCATTTGTTGAAATATTTGCTAACCTGACCCTTCTCTACCAAGAATAATTCTTCCCTGGTCCCTGGGATTCCTGAGGGAAAATCTTACCTGTAAACAGGTGAAAACCATGTTGTGCAACAGCCTTTTCCACGTTGTGTGCCACCAGGTCACTGCAGAAGTGAGCCCCACTTTCCCTCATGTGCCTTTTGGTGCCGAGATACCTGTAGAGACCTTCCTGTTTCCCTTTGTGTCCCTTGAGAGATTCAACTCCAAATGGACACTGGCTTTCCTGACACCATTCCTGCATGCCTGGACAATGCCTCTATTATCCACCTGTGTCACTTGATCTTTCTTTCACCTCTCAGTGTATTAGTTCTTTATGTAATTTGAACAAAACACCTTTCAAATCATGACAAACAGATTTCCTTTAGAGAGTTGCCCATGTCCCTTGTCAAAGCTGAGATGCTGTGCAGGCAAGACCCCCTGAGGCATGGGAAGATGCAGCAGAAAGGATGAGCCCAAGTGGACCTAAGGAATAAGTGCTTTACTGGCCAGGGGCAGCACTGGGCTCCTACAGCACCAAATTCAAACACACCACATGATCTGAAGAGAAATTCAGAGGCAGAAAGGCAAGAGAGGAGCTGGTAAGTCGTGTAGAGTGACATGGAAATCAGATGCTGCACTGTAAGGGTGAAATGGCACAAGTGAAGGAACTCATACATTATCAGAACTGACACTGAATTTCAGTTTCATTAAAAAATGTTACTGCTCCCAGGGGTCTGTTAGCTGACAGAGTAACAGGGTTGGAAAGCTTTAGAGAAGCACAAAGTATTTTGATAGAGAGACAAAAGCATAATCTATAGCACCAGAATGAACTGAATGATACTAAAAAGAGAGGAACAACTAAAAGGACGGGAAAAAACACTTAAACTGGCTGATTAGCAAGGAGAAAATAAGAAAAACTGGGTGTGTTTTCAAATAAAAAAGTATACTGGCTGAGAATCAGCTTACAAACTGATGAAATTCGATTATTATTACTCATTTAACAGTTTTGTTGCACAAGCTGAGTTCCCTACTTGAAATTCGTGCTGTAGAGGCTGTTTCTCAGGCGGAGGAACACAAACCTTGGCTGAACTTTCGTCTACGCAAGGGTTTCAGGCTCAAACCCAGTAAAGAGGACCTCCTTTTTTTTTTTAGCAAATATTTTCAGTTTCTAACCAGAAGTTCCTCTTTCTGTATTCTAACTTTTACAATTCTGTTCCCACTCCTCTACAATGAGCACTTACCTTCTTTAACTCTTCCTGAATACTTCTACCATTTTCCTCTGAGGACAAACTCTCCTTCTGGTTCTCAGGATCTAGTCCAGGTTCTGACTCTTGTTCTTCACCAGAAGATGTCTCCTTGTCACTCATTTTTGCAGCAAGCTGAAATAACCTGGATTTAAGCTCCTCCTCCATAACATCCGGCTTGACATTGTGATGCTGATCCTCATTGCTTATGTCTGTTTCTGATAAATCATCAAAATCCTATAAAGAAATTAGAAAAAAACATATAATTCCTGTGTAGGCCCATAAAGAAAAAACAGATTCCTAGAAAAGTATAGGTATGATCACTCTGAAGGGAAGCTGGAATGAAAGCACACTAAGTGTTCTGATAAAAAAGGAAAGCCAATAAACCAACACTTGTTGGATTATATTTATCATTCCTGCTTATTTTTATATTCCCTAAAAAGGAACTGTCCAAATCATTATGTATCTGTGTGCAACTAATAAATATGCCTAAGTGGCATTCCTGGCACTACAACCACTCTCAGGCATGGTGCAGTTGAAGGGAGGTGTGAGAATTAAATTTACGTATTTCACAGTTGTGTTCAGCTTTTCTTTGAAAGATGCACCTGCATTCCCTGACTGCTGGGTCTTAAGCATTATCTCTGTTCTTCTTAAAGATGACTGGAAACAAGTTTGGAAAAATCTCTAAGTACATGATGGTGCTTAAGACTGTCAGCTCTCCTAGTGATAATTTGCGTAGATGGATCCTCTACAGAGATGACTAATTTCCAAATGCGAACTTTATTGGAACAAGTTCAATCTTCAGGAGCACCTTCTTTTGACTCTTGGATCCTTAAAGGTGGGAAACCCTTAGAGGGTCAGTTGAGTACAGTGGGTGTTACAGACTCAACCACAAGTGCCTTCCTTTGGAGGCTGAAGAGGAGAAAAGCAAAGTCTTTTTGCCAATGTGCCTAGCAGGGTGCCTGCCCAGCATTTAATACTGTGGAAAGGGGGATAGTTTTGCCAGCCCTTGCAGAAGATCTGCGAATATCTCGTAGCTGTTCTAAAAACCAGTGCCCAGGTACATACCAATTCATTTCCTGGATCTGTGCTGTCTTATTAGGACCCAGTTTCACCTGATTTCCACTAAAATCCCTGAAGAGAGAGAGGCATCTCCCAGAGTAACTTGTTTCACCTACAGTGCTAACTGCCTTCTGGAAATATTCTCTCCCTGCTGACTAAGGGAAAGGTTTGAGCCATTAGATAGTTTGTTCAGTGTCTCAGCCAAGTCCATAAAGTAAGATGGAATTCGGTGGTTTTAAAAAGTGATGAATTCTTTGAATTGGAGCATAATCATGCAGAACAACCCAGAAGGAGGCTATGAAGAATTCAGCCTGGCACCAGAGTGCTGGGCACATCTCAGCAGGTCTGAGGGGATGATTTGGAGCAATCCTCAAATAGCAAATTATTTGTATTTGCCTTACACCCTCATACTGTGACAGGACCAGACACTTCTGGAGAGACTAAAAGCTGTGTTCTCTCTTCCATTCATTGGGAAATACATAGACAAGAGATTTGCTTTGCACAGCCACTCTCTCTGCAGCTACAGCAGCACTGCTTACAGATGAACCAATTACCTCCAGTTCTCACGGGCAATGTTAACCCTGCCAACTCCCTCCCAAACCCTACCCACCAAACTGCTTTTAATGGATTGACACACTGTGTTTGCAATGGCAGCTCTCCTCTCTCATGCAGTAAACTCTGCTGTAGTGTCTAGCACTTTCACAGCTTTCTGGACAATTTTTGTCTCCAATTATTTGCAATTCAATCAATTACGCAACTAAATTATTGCTTTATAGCTCACCCCCAGGATGCAGAAGGCCCTTCTGGAAAATCAAGATGTGAAAGAACAAAAGAAATTTGAAAGCTACAGTAGTAGGGGAACCATGGCTTTATGCTGAAACTCTTTTCCCAAACAATCAGGTTTTGCAGAAAAAAAAGCTTTTTCTGCCAAACGAACATTGAAGTTGTTCCATGATCAAGAACAAGATCTCAAATAATTGTGTTTCCACTTCAGTTTTATAGTCTGATACACTTATATACGTGTAGAAGAGTGGTGCATTTCACAGTTTTAATTAAAAATCTGTTTTTATCATAATGCTGCTCCCCCAAATTGTAAGACGAGATTGTTTTTTTCACATATATCTTGCATGCCATTCAACAACTCATTACATTTCACAAATATGTGTATATAATCTAGTGGAGCAGTGACAGAGGCTGGCAGTCCAGAGAGGCAGATTTTCCCATATTTCCTCCTCACTGCTGTATCATGACGTACTGACTTCACTGTGCAGCAAGACACGCACGATTCCTCTGGGGGCTTCCTACATAGATCTGCTTAGATTTAATTGCTTAGCAGCCTTGTTGGAGGAGCAATGCACACACACCCCCATGGGAAGCACCACTAGTTAATTTAAAGAATCCATACTGACAACAGCAGAATGACAATGCCTCTCGATCCTGAAAATACACCAGTCTTCACAGGATCACACACGGCAGCATCTCTTGGGTTGATCCCCACTGCCTCTATACAAAGCACAGCAAAATCCTGTAAAGCCTTGCAGCTCACTTCCTATATATTTTGGAAGAACACATGGCAGGACAGGAATGCTAAACTGTTTTGAATTACACATCGTTTCCTGGGGGAGGACTCACCTTGAGAGCGTGGATTGTATTACAGCTGGATTCAGGTACGTCTATTACACCTTTTTTTTTTTGCTTTCCCACCTCCTTACCACGAGCAGGTGGCTTATTTACATTTTCAAGAGCTGCTAATTCCTGTATGTACACAGAAATAATGATATCTTATACTACTACACTTTGGGGTTTCTGGTGCTGGTAGGCTACTTGATTTGTGTGTTGGGCTTTTCAGATAGTGGCAGGGAACTGTTTGTGAGGAGATTATACCTCCTTTATGGACTGACAAAAAATGCATTAGAAGCCATGACAACAATAAAAAATAAATAAATTTAAAGGTACTACTATTACTATTTATTTAAGAAGTGCTACCTTAAACTTCATTATTCTTTACTGTTCACATTTTTGCTCTTTCTGATAAGTTTAATGACATCTTTGTGTCATTACACAAACCATTGTGTAAATTCCCATTTGCATTTCTCAGCAACATGTAACATAACGTATGCAAACAAGAATAAAGGGCTATCATTTTGTCTGAAAACTGAGCTTCAGTGAGGGTCTAGCAGACTGAGAGAGACACAAACACAATCTCATGAAAAGAAAATCAAGTGTTTCTATGCAAGCATAAGTCAGTGTTTTTACACAAGCTTTAGCAGACAGTGAAGAAGGAAATACACTTTTCCCCATGCACACTGTCCAAATCCTTGTATGGAAACAACTCAATGAAATATTAGTGAACAACAACAACAAAAGGCTCAAAACGAAGCAAGCAAACAAAGTCCTGGCTCTAGAACCAAATCCATGCTAAACTATCAACTCCTGACAGAAAGTTCCCTTCCTATGGGAAACCAAAAATCAGAAACTCCCATTTTAGGAAGATAGATACACATAAACTGCGAGGTTTGCAGCCAGTTTCTCTGGGGCAGAGCCGGTGTAGTTTCAGGGCAGCTCCTTCCCATAAATACATCCCAAGCGCCACCCCGTGGGGAGAGGCAGCCTGGCAGTGCCCATCCCTCACCTGGCAGTGCCCAGCCCTTACTGGCATTGCTCAGCCCTTTCTGGCAGTGCCCAGCCCTCACCTGGCAGTGCCCAGCCCTTACTGGCAGTGCTCAGCCCTTTCTGGCAGTGCTCAGCCCTCACCTGGCAGTGCCAAGCCCTCACCTGACAGTGCCCAGCCTTTACTGGCAGTGCTCAGCCCTTACCTGGCAGTGCCCAGCCCTCACCTGGCACTGCCCAGCTCTCACCTGGCAGTGCCCAGCCTTTACTGGCAGTGCCCATCCCTCACCTGGCAGTGCTCAGCCTTTACTGGCAGTGCCCAGCTGTTAGGCCTGGAATTAATAGAGGGGCTTCTGATCAAAGAAACAAACTCCTAATGAGGACACTTCCCTCACTTGAAGCAATTAAGCCACTCCACTTTCCATCAGAAATGTAAGAATTATATTAAGCAACATCTCCTCCTCTCAAAAAGATAATGAAAGCAAATATATCAATATTATTAGTGCTAATAATATGAACTATTAATATAATTATTACTCTTAAAAGCAGACAAGGATTGGTGGTTTGAGTGTCAATTTCTTTTAAAAAGTTATGATTTGAAAAGTAATCATCATTTAAAAGCCAGGCTGCAGTTCCCAGTTTATTTTCCACAGGAATATAAGTGTTCTGTGGTACATAAGCAATCAGGTTATCAGAAATTTCTTGCAGTAGGACCTTGGTTTTATCAGGAGAGTTTTCGTGTCTTGCTTCATGGCTCTGTTTACAGCATCTCTACAGGCAACCTAGTAAAGTATCTTTTCTTTTACCTATTATTAAGTGCCAAAACCATCCTCAAATACAGTGCAACTTGGATCTCAGGTTTCCTTTTTTAAGTCACCGAAGACTTTATAAAAAATTCTCTCTCAGTCACAAAGTCAGCATTCTAGTGCTGAGTCTAAAACACATTTAAAAAAAACACATGCCACAGCATTATACTTATCTAGGTACTGGTTCTTGATTAAAAAATACCTGATTTTAAATTGACATTTAGTTGTGAGTTATGAACTGACTGCATTTGTTCCAAAACATAAATGCTTGCAATTCTCTAGACTTGGAGGAGAGAGGAGAAGGGGCTTGTTTCATTGCACTGAGAGTCTTGGAGGGCAGCAAACATGAAAGAAAACTTCACAGTGCCCATATTAAAAAAGAACTTCCAACTTCTAGAAACTTTTAGTTTCTTCTAAACTGAAATCCTGTTCTACAATGCTGGTGAAAACATAATGGTTAATGAATTATCTTATGACTACAGTGCCGGAAAATAAGGTTATTATTGCAATGCAGTAAAGTACTGGAAAAGTATGTTTCTTCACCGAAATTCACATGTAATCAGTTNACTATTTGAAAATTAAAAAAGAACTTCCAACTTCTAGAAACTTTTAGTTTCTTCTAAACTGAAATCCTGTTCTACAATGCTGGTGAAAACATAATGGTTAATGAATTATCATCTTATGATTACAGTGCTGTAAAATAAGGTTATGATTGCAATGCAATAAAGTACTGAAAAAGTATGTTTCTTCACCAAAATTCACATATAATCAGTCGTTCAGTGTCTAATATCGACTTGCAACATGGTTTAGAAGAGTTTGTATGGTCTCTGCAAAGTCTGTATGACCTCATAATTTGAAAATCTATGTCTGGTTTAAGACCCAACAATGACTCTCCTTTACGTCTATGCTGTCTGCAGTTCTTCACTCACCTACACTGTAATTTTGCACAGTGTTCACACGTAGGGCTCTCCCTGCTGAAGCCTCAATCATTTTACCAAGATCAATACGTTACTTTGGGGAACATATGAAACCCTGACATCCCTTTAATCTCCTTTTTCTAAGCAATATAAACGACGTCTGGCTAATTCATTATCATACCTTAAATCATAGTCCTTACACTCAGGATCATTTTAACTGCCTCCTACAGTTGTTCAATTGTGTAACATCCTTGCTATAAATCGTGGTAGCCAGTCCACCCCTGCTGGCAGGGAACAGGAACAGCCTCTTTTAGCCTACGGACTAAAATGAAGGGGAGGGTGGGTCAAAATCCCAGCTCTTGCATTTTGAGCACAACAGAGAGGTTATAAAAGGCAAAGCAAGGCACAGAAGACTTGGAAAGAAGAATAATCTTCTGCACCAGCTTGTACTTCGAAGGACACACTGAGCTGCTGAGTGATGCCATCAGGTATGACTGGAAGAACTCTGCCTTTCTGACCTCCCCTAAAGAATGCGGGGGAAGTTTACATTGGACACTGGGAAAAATGTCTTCACAGAAAGGATTATCCAGCACTGGAACAAGCTGCCCAGGGAAGTGGTGAATTTGCCATCCCTGGAGGTATTTAGAAGATGTGTAGTTGTGGCACTTAGGGACATGGTTTCATGGTGGAGCCTGCAGTGCTGCATTAACAGTTAGTCTCAATGATCTTAAAAGTCTTTCCAACTTAAATGATTCTACAATGTCTCCAGGACCTTCTCTGTGAGCTCCAATCTTCCATGCTCTGCAGAGCAGAGCAGCAGTACCTAGAAAGCCACAATATGAACACAGACACACATAGAACGTGCATAAAGACACAAAGCCAGAAAGGGCAGTGCAGAAATCTGTGTACAAGATATGGTCTTTGTGCAGGCCCTGGAGAGTCTTGTAATTCTGCCTGATGTCCTAAGAAGTCATTAAAGGCCACTGATGTGTTGTCAGAGCACATTATCATGCATAACTCTCCTTCAACAACTGGTAATTATGAGACATGAGTATAAATGAATCAGTAGCCCAAACATCCACACCTCTGTCCTAAAAGCAGGTGGAATAGATGCAGAATTAACAATAGTTTACCCAGCAGTAAAGCCCTGCTGAAATCCTAGAATCCTAATCTTCACTTACAATCAGCTGTACCAATGTCTTTCTGTAGGAAATACAGGTTAGTAGCATAAGCAAAGAAAAACTATTCCAGGCATCCTAAATTTGTTCAGACAGCTTTAGGACTGAATTAGGTTCCTTGTAGTCAGAAGCATAGGGTGAAGAGTGTTCTCAGATTCTTGTTTCAGGCTCGCTGTTACTCTGCTGCAGCAATGATGCAGCTTCAGGATTTCAGGAGGGTAGGGCATGGGAAATGGAACTGGACAAGGGGACAACATTCTCATCCAGCATGCTTGTACTGCTAAAAGAATTTGGAGGGACAACCGGATCTCTTACTTAACATCAGTCCCAGGCCCAAACTCCAAACAGAGATTTCTTGGCTTTCTGGTTACCCAGCACTTGGTTTAAAAGAAGTACTTTGCTGTCTTCAAGTTGTATGATCAGTTTTTCCTAGTTTGAGCAATTACATTTTTTTTGCTTATTTGTTTGGGTTTTTTTTAATCAATTGACAAATTATTTCAAAGGAGGTAATTTGCAAACACTCACCCTAAAATGTCAAAACTCATCATAAGGTGACGTGAAAAGCAGAGATCACTTGGACTGTACTTCACAAAAAGCCCTTTCTGAATTCCTGCTTCTCATTAGCTTTATCTCTTACCAGGACATTTGCAAACACTACACAGCAGATTCCCAGACATAATGTGTTATTCCTTATTCCAAGAACAAAGGAGTTAAAAAACGCCAACAAACAGCACAAAAAACAGGTGATTAATTAACATTTGTTAGTTGTTGCCAAATCCTGACTTTTTTTTTTTTTATTTTTAGGAGCACTGTATTTTACAGCATTAACAGTGTCTTTGATCAGATGAAATTAGCATGTTTGAGAAAGAGGCAAAGCCTGCTCAACACTTTATGTTTGCTGCTCATTTAGGAGGCATGAGGAAGATAAAGCTTACAAGAACACTCCACCTCCCACTCAAGGTTCACATGCTATTGCCAGCATAGTTTAAATAGTTTAGCTCTTTTCTAGAATGCATTTGGTAAGCTCGGACACAGTTACCTGACTTAAATTCATCTTGTTGGTTTTTGCCTGGTTCTTGTCTTCACATAATTCTTCAGAGATTGCTTTGTTCTTCCTCCACCTTCTTGATCTCTTTTCTAAATCATAATGGACTTCTTCAGTCTCACTGCTGTCTGAATACTCTAAGCTAGTTGCCTGTGGATTAAAATTTACATCCAGTTCTCCGTGGAAATGTTTCTTTTCCATTCTGGGCATATCACTTTGAGTTCTGCTTTGCAACCAGAGAAGTTTGCTAGGTCCTTTAGCTTCCTGGGAAGAGTTTACCGAGGATGTTTCTGAATCAGAGAACACTGTCTCAGTATTGGTGTATAACCCAGAGGAAGGGGAGGTCACTGCCTGGTACTGATCGTTGCCATAAACCCACTCGGTGCCATACTGGGAATTGGTGTAATAGAAATCGTCTGGTAATTGCCGAGGTCTCCTCCGCAGCTTGTTCAAGGCCACATTCCAATCATAGTCATCCTCGCTGTCTGAGCCCATCTCATCATAGGCAGACACAACACTGGACTCATTCTCCAGAGCTTTGAATACCTGACTCTTTGGTTTGGCGAGCATTCGAGGGCGAGGCAAAGCGACGTTCTGCAAAGCCACCCAGTTCCCATCAGTGCTTTGGAAAACAGAAGGAGGACCTACGGAAACGAAACAAGGACAGTTGTGACCACAGCGTGAAAGGCTCGTTTTACATGGCACAAATTGGAGGGTTTGACAAAACTAACAAACAAATTTACATGGACTCTCCCATGCTGAGAGTTCTGCTGCCATACTGCTCAGAAGCCACCACTTAAAGTCAGGGCGATGACTCTTTAAAACATGAAAGGACTCGGACCAAAGCTTTTTGTAAAAGAATTATTAGGAAAGGCCCATGGAACATCAATGCACAGACATGTTTAAATCCTGTGCTTTGCAAATGTCTTTGATTCTGTGTGCAGTTCTGGTCCCCCATGCTGAAAATGAAAGATGGAGAAAGGATCAGAGAAGAGAGAAAAAAAAAATTGTACCAGATTCTAAAACCGTGTCCATTTGGGAATGATTAAGTAAGAGAGAGCTCTGCCATCTGGAGGAGAGAGGAGTGAGAGGATACAGGTTAACAGAGATGGGGGAATCTCTTCCAACCTAACTACTAGAGGACATGATGTGAAGCTAGAGAAGTCAAGGTTCTAAACCAACAGAAGAAAGAAGTGGGATGCAATAGGTATCAGACCTATGGAGCTTCTTCCCTTAGGTTGTTATGGATGCTACAAACTACCTGGGGTAAAAGAGAGATGGCTATGGACATGGAAGAGAAATCCACTGCAATTTGCTGAATATAGAAAAAATTATAGAGACTCTTAATATAAACATTACTTTTTTTCAACCTGTAAACAGAACATCACTATTTTAAAATTGACAAAGTAATGTCTGGATCTGTTGTAGGAGATAATTAAGAATTTTGCATTAGATGATTACAAATACTTGGATGCTACACCTATTTTTTCCCTGGAATTGTTCATAAAGAACATCGGTATGCAGTAAAAAAGTGGGCTTAGTTAAAAAACCCCCAACAGTCTGAGGTGCCCTACCACCACCAAAACACCCCCACAAAAATAAATCAAAAATGGAATGGTAATTAAACTTGGGAGCTATGCAAGATTTAGAGTAATTTTTGCATTTTTCACTCATTTGAATCCTTTTGGTTCGTTTTCACTTCGTAAGTTTCATGTCAATTCAGAGAACTTGCGAAAATACATCACTGAAGTAATTTTCACTCCTGCCTAAAAGGAAATTAAATAATACTAATTTTCTCATAGTAGTGGCCAGCTGGGGATATAAGTGAAATCAGGAGTGCAGGGAGAACTAAAAACTCCTCATTGTAAGCCCTGACTTTGGAGAAAAAGAAAGAATACAAGTTACCAAACATAAGAAATTTCTGCTTGTTCACTTTTTCCAACTACACTCACTAATCTAAGTAAAGGATTATCTTGAAAGAAAGACAATGCAATGTCAAATGCTCCCTTCCTGATTTAAAAAAAAAAATAAAAAAAAAAGGTCACTTCCTTGAAAGAATGGATTTTATACACAATTTTTTGGGCATAAAGTGTGATTCGTCTATGTGAACATGAAAAAGATTTAACAAGTTTAATTGTAAAACTATTGATAAAGGGGAAAACCCCCACAAATTCATGATTTGGTTCTTGAGGCATCATTTAAACCAATACAAACTGTAATAAAAATGAACTGTGAGCTGCTTTTTGGCTACACGACTAAAAAGCCCATTGATGTTGCCACTCCAAATTCTTGGTTGAGATTTCTTTCATTTTCCATATCCTAATACAGAGCTGCTTATTAGTCCATAGGCGAGACCATATTTACACATATTAACACAATCAGCTGTTCACTGTAACCTCAGCAGGCATCACAATTCCATCACAAATGTGGTTTTTAAATGAAAGCATCAGAACAAATCCTCTGAGTAGAGCACCTGAAAACAAACTGGGTCAATTTGTCATTCTGCTGTGGTTAAGCAATTGTTAAGTACTAAATTGCTCAGGAGTTGAATTCAATGGGATTGAAGTGGGTTCTTAAATTTAAGCACCAAATTAACTGCTTTCCTGAAAATAGGCCTTCCACTAAAATGCCCAGGAGAACAACACTTCTGACAGGGGGTTGAATGAGCAGTTCACAAAGTAATGCATACTTAGTTAAGTCAGATTTTAATACTACTTTACTATCAATTTCTTTCTGGGGGGAGGAGGGGTATTGAAACTATAAATTTCAGTCTGTGGCCTCCTGTGGCCTCTAAAATACTTCAGCCAGAACAGGAGAGGCAGTGGGAACGGGACCACCCCAAGAGCAGGAAGCACAACTGCAGTGTCACAGAATGGATAAGGTTGGAAGGGACCACCAGTAGGTCATCTGGTCCAACCTCCCTGCTTGAGCAGGGTCACACTAGAGCTCATGGCACAGGATCCCACACAGGTTATTGAATGAGGAGACTCCACAACCTCTCTGGGCAATCTGTTCCAGAGCTTGGTCACCCACACATTAAAGAAGTTCTAACTCATATTCAGGTGGAACTTTCTGTGTGTCAGTTTCTGCCTGCTGCCTCTTGTCCTATTCCTTGGCACCACCAAGAAGAGCCTGGCTCCATCCTCTTGACACCTTCCTTTCAGACACTTATAGGCATTGATACCTTCTTCAATGACAACCTGTCCTTATGTCATCCTGAAGGAAGCAGGGAATTGCATTCTATCCCAGGGCTCTAATTCAGGAATGAAGCTGACTAGGAAAGCTGTTCACGATCCATCACCCGTATTTACATCCATACCTAACACACGATGACAGGGGACAGATCTAGGGAAGCTGGTGTGTGAAGTTCCTACTCAAACAGCTTCCTCAAACCCGTGTGGAACCACCAGTTAGTAGGGCTGTACAGAACATTGCATTTGTGAATTCATCGGGGTTGAACATAAAGTTGCATGGGGGAATTTTAAATGTGAATTATTTCAGTTTGGTTCACCATGTAACCTCAAGGACAGCTGCAAACTCCTTCAACTGGAGGACAGATTGTCAAAGACAAAGAAGGGCCCTTGGGCTCTTGTGCCTTAGAAGCTCTGAAATGTATCCAAACTAGGTGCCTAATTTTTGTGACAATTAGAAATGAACTCCACAAAGGCCCAAATTTGGAAATATTTTTTTTAAAAACAAAGTGATAAGCAGTGACACAGCCCAGTGAAATTGTGACACAGCATCATCAAATATACATTTTACGTGTGACCTCTGAAAGCACAGAGACCAGCAGGAAGAACGTTCTGGAGAAGGTCCTTGCTTTAAGTCATACTTATTCCACATGTGAGTGAGAACCAAAAAAAGAATCTTATTCGTACTAGAAATATTTACTTGTTTCATTTAGCCTGTCCACACTCTTCCAGCTGGGTAATGCAGAGGGCTTGTGTTCCTTCTGCTTCCTGGACTGTCCTTTGGGCTGCCTCCGAAGAGCCTCGGTCACAGATGATGCAGAGTCTTGTCCTTTACTGGTCGTATCTTCACTAGCCAGGGAGAATGCAGACTGAGATCTCTGTGGGATTAAAAATCAAAGAGTATAATTTAAAACCAGAAATACTTAATTGCCCAACTCTCTACCATCAACAGTATTCAGTTATCCATGGAAGCGTGGGATCTGCCAGCATCACAAATGGAATTTTATGCATTCAAAAGAATTGTTTCAGCATTAAATTGCTTACTGATGTGCATTTCTGATGCTATGCAAGGAGGCAGGAAACTGCTTCTACAACCACGGGCCAAAGGGAAGGAATAATTAAGCTGAAGTTGTTGGGAATGCTTGCTGAGGACTGATACCTAATTGGTTCGACTCAAGCTAGTCAGAAAGGGAGCCCATTGTGGTGAGACATAATGATCTATTGTTGGCTCAACAGGCCATCTGGTGTAACAATTTGCAGAAGTTAAAAATTAAAAGAAAAGCAAACAAACAGCCTGTGCCCCAGGAATAGACATGCAAGTCAACTGATTTTAATGCAGAATTCTGCTAGCTAGGACATACATATTGCCCAACATGCTGAACAGTTTTATGCAGCCTTACTAATGAAGTCAACACAGTCTACAACTGCACATATATTTATTCCCAGGAGGGTAACATTTCAAGTCAAAATAAGATAAAATACTGTTATGATTGTTAATCAGCCCTGACTACTACTGAGGGGAATGAACTTTCCTTTGATTTCAGATAAATAGATCGGACATTTTAGTTTTGACTTAGGCACAGAAGACACACATAAATCTGGCCCATTTTAAAAAGCTGTGAGAGCTGGCAGTGTCCTCTGGACTTCAGGAGAACTCACACCTGCCTATCAAATCCCAAATGCAGTTGTATAAACAAGGCTACAGAGCTCTCAGCAGAAGACTGTATATGCCAGGGCTTCATTAAGAGGTCTGCTTTCAAGTGGCTCAGCTGCTCTGCACAGGCCAAGCTCAAACCTTGGCACGTTTTTACAGATGTTCAAATTACAAATAATTAACTAAAAGTGTTCCTCTCAAAAGGGCCAGACTTCGCCTGTATCAGAGCTCTGCTTTGCACTGGTGCAGGTGAGGTAAAGGGGAACTTGCCTTCAGCTGTTTTCAAGTCCCTCCAGGACAGCATAAGCTTTGTTGGGAGTCCTGCTGGCTTGAAAACCACACTTACACCACTTTCTGGCTGCACTGCCTCTCATCTGAAATGCTCTTGTGTGGGAACCATGTACCAAGCCAGAAGATTTAATTAACTGCAAATCTGCCTGTGGCTCAGCAGTGTGATTTCATCACAAATTCAGTAAAAACAATCACAATTAAGCACAAGGGTCTTGTTTGGCTTCTGAATTCTGGAGCAAAAGCCAGCATTGTCGCTCTAGAATCAAATAATTTCTGTAATTGCAATGACCACATGACCTTGTTAATCACGTCCATAAAGACACACAAGTCCTAACGGGATGCATTTGAGTGTTTCCTTTCCAGTTCAGTGACACAAACTACTCACAATAAGCTCATAGTACTGTATGATTTTATTATAGGGAATCTTTCAGATGAATCACTATTTTTAGTCTACACTATATTCAAGTGAATATTTGGGCTGTTTCAAACCTTGAACTAGATCTTCAACTGATCAAGTCCCTCCAAATCCTCCTCAACCTGTAAAAGGGTTAATAACAACACAATACATACAGGTACATAAATTGTTTTGCCATAGGAAATTTGCTCATGAACTTTGATTTCATCCTGTCAGGATATATGGACAACATAAACAATTCTGTCACAATCTGCCACCTGAACTACAATAAATTTTAACTGTGCTGTGGTTCACTTCACTGCATTGTAAAGCAAGAACTACCAAACGTCCCATGCTTTTAATAAATTAGGTCCAGTACATGTCTGCCCTATCCTTTGGTATCTTTTTGTTGTTACATACTGAAAGCAGCAAGTTGTTGTGGCTGTCACTGTTTTCATAGTACCATGAATATTCCTTCAGGGCACATTCTTTCTCCACATGTATATAGCAAACACTAGAGATAAGAGATGTTGAGACCCAGAAGAAGGAAGAGCCTACTGTTCTATCAGTAGCATCTATGGTCCCTTATTACTCAAAGAACTGGGTCATAAGAAGGAGAAGAAGAATATCAGAAAAAACTGAAGTAGTCTGTATAATGATAAGCTGGACTCAGATAATGACAGTAAAGTGTTTTTCTTATTGTGTAAAATCTGTGTCCACTGCAACCAGCACTGCCTGAGCAATTTAAAGCTTGCTCAGGTGCATCTACATTCTAGGGCAGATAGAGCTTTCAGAAGGACTACAAGATACACAACAGCTTGAAGGATTTAAAAAGGAGAAGATGAACATGAAAGGCCTGATGGACAAAAGGCACTGGAAAACAAGGAAGGGCAGAAAAGAAAGCAGGAACAGTCCCATGTGGTATAGTAGACTAGGATATGAAATGAGATTATCCTAACAAGCTTATCTCTAAAAAAAAAAAAGTGAGTGTTCCTAAATTGTGTGCTAAACTTTTGTGTCAGGTCAGAGGGAAACTTCCCTCCACAGTTTCTGCAAGCTCTCTGTGGTGAGAGGGAAATTGGTATTATTCAGGAAATATTGCTAATTCCCAGGAAATCTGGTCCAAATACGGGAAGGCATAAAGCTTATGATGCTTCCAAAGCTTGGCTTGAACCCATCCCCATTGTTTTTCTACACTTTATGTGAATTTTTGATAAAATCTATCTTAGGCTGCTCTGCTAGAAATACTACCTCTTTCTCACTGAGGATGGTTCAACACCACAGAAGGAGAAAAGCAATGGCATGCTAAAATAGCTTGGCTGCACCCCTGCATTCAGATCCTGAGAAAGGAAGAGGCTGTTAAACTGGCACTCTTGACTTCTGCATTTGGACTTCTCTGTAGTTCTTGTATCTGGAGAGACTGAAATGGTCAAGAAGTGCCAGCATTCTAATAAGCTTCAACTAAGAAAAACAAGCAAAACTAGAGGTTTAGGTTTCTTCTTGTTCTCAAGGTTAGTTTTAGATAGGGATGGAAGGACAGATAGTCGAATTGTGCTTTATTCAGACAAGTATGGGTGGAAAGAAAGCATAAATATTCATCCCTGACAGCAGTTCAAAGCACTGCTAACACTGATAATGATACAAAAAAGGAGTGTCAGTAGCCAAGCCTGGTGTAGGAACAGGATAGAAGCACATCCTGGCATGAGAACAAATGAGTCTAAATTGGCATACACTAGCTGTACTTTTCAGAGCACAAAAGCAAATGTTTTCCCACAAGTTTATCTCCAATCAATTAGCAGCCTGATGGGTAACTCTATCTGAAATGCAAATTACTTAAGACCTCGTTTTGTTGTTTTTGCTATAAAGAGCAAACTAGAAAATGAGTTATTTGTTGTGAGGCTACACAGCAAAACCCCTAATCTTGGCTGGCACATTGGCATCAACTCCAGCTCCTCAGCCCTTCAGCTACAGCATGGACTTCATCCCAGCATGGGCTACATCCCATGTCCACGCAGCAGAAGTACACAGTCCTGTGCTGCATTTGTGTCTCCCTTCCTCACAGAGGTAACGCCCCCATCTGTAAATCCATGGGGGACATTTTTCCCTTGGGGACATTTGTAAAGGAAGCAAAACACTGAACATCAGGGAACAGGACTGAGAAGCTTACCTGGGCACTGGTGTTTCGTGTGGTTTCCCTGTGCAGGGATGCAGGGAAGTCCTAGAGGTAAGGCCAACTACCACAGCAAGCTCTTGGATCAGTTTGCAAGGGATATTTACTGATCAAGGGAAGGAACCATGCCCCTCAGTCTTTACCAATTGCCTACACGCTTAGACTGCATCAGGACCTCAGGGCAGAAGAACCAAAAGTACCCGAAAACCACAGGAACCTTAATACAAATTTCAAAAGCAGGCAGGAATGTAGGAACTTTGATCCCAATTTATAAAGACATGAGATGTCAAGGAGGGACCTAAAGCTCCCCTGCATCTCTTCTAACCAGAATTTCTGGCTCCTCAGCAACCCCCGCCCTCCTCAGGTGCTATTTTAGGTGCATTAGGAATTACAAGGCTACCCTGTAAGTTTGCAGTCAGACACTGCTGGTTTCTGCAGTAAATCAGTACATCAGCAGATGGCATTGCAGCCCAGCAGGTCACTGCTGTGCCCACTGCACACACTCCACGGAGATATGTGCTGCATGCTGGGGTGCTGTGCAGAGCAGCACAGCTCACAGAACACACTTACAGTACTGACAGGCATTTCCAAACACTTGACCCAGAGCAGTTCCCCACAAAATCCTGCCCGCTTGCATCTGCTCCGAGGTGTTTGTTTCAAAATTAAATTCCACATACTATTATTCTCCTTCTTTAATCCCTCTTCGGGGATTTCTGTTGAACGGTTTATAATGTCTGGTTGGAGAGAACTCAGCCTTCGACAAAACAGGTTATCAAAAGCAAGCACACTTTGTATAAACCACACTAGTGAATCTTGAGTCCGATGCTGGCAATCTCTGGATTCTTTACCTTGGACAGCTCCCTTAAATGTAAGTATATTGTTTAGAGAGTCGAGGTGAAGATTTTGCACTACTGTAAACTGGAGCTTTGAGGACTACTTTGTATATTCAGGGAAGCAACTCAACTGACAGCATAAACTTGGTTGATTTAAATGCAACCTTATCCCTCCCCTATCCAAATCCTGCAGCTATGCCTGACAGCAGTGCAGCAAAACCCCTTGCCTGCTTCTCAGTTGTGCTCTGTGAACATAATCAATGCACAGACAGAAGCAGCAGGTCTGGTAGCAAATACAGCAGCAATCCCTAAGCATCAACAGCTAATGCATCCTTTGGTAAGAAAACTCCCCCACCAGGAAGGAGACGGTATGAGCTTGCAAATGGTACCACTCTGCCAGTCTGTTTATCCCTGGAATAGTGATTTTTGCTCTGCTCAAGTGCATGCAGTCCAGACATTTAGCAGTGGGAGTGAAATACCAAGGGCTTCAAGCATCTGTTCCTTAGTTAATCTTGTATGTGGCAAAGGATTTGTTAACAACCTTCTGAAAAAGGGCAAGAACAGGCAGATGAATGGAAGATTTTCACACTCAATTGAAAGAAAACTCCCTTCGTCATGTCCTGACCAAAACGCTTGTGAATATCCCAGCCATCAGAGAAAATCCTTGAACAGTAGGCTGGGAGAAAAAGGACTGCTCCCTCTCCTGGAGAAGCCTTAGAGCACACATCCTTCTAGGGTCTGCCCAAGCTGGCTTCCTTGTTCACCAGTGACACAGATATAGCCTGCCTGCAGTGGGTCATTTTCATCCTTTCACTGGCCTCTTAGACAGCTGATCCCCTTACAAACACTGCCACTTAAAAAAGAGTGCAAAAATAATGCTTAGTTAATCAGGAATGGGTCAGTCAGCAGGATGACTTGCACAGCTGAGTAATAATACTCAGAGCCACATTTGGGTGTGAATGTATTTTGGTTCAGCTTGGATTAGCTGACCTTGATGATCCAGAGATGGAGAGAAGGGTTGTAAGGGAGAGAGACAGGAGTTTATTCCCCCACAAACCCACTGCTACTGGGCATGCAGGTAGCACCCCAACACCCATAATGTTTGAGGGACTGCCCTCTACCCACTCCCTCTAGCCCGACTTGTGAAAGTGCTACTGCTTTGATTGCAAGAGGTTTGCAAACCAGTAATAAGGGATATTTCCTATGGGCTCCAAATACGATTATATACATCCTTATGGAGCTAACAATTAGGAAAGTGCCAGGAGCATAAAATGTAATAGTTCAATCCATATAATGGATTTATGTGAACAAGTCTGTTGAAGTTCGTGGAGTAGAGGTTGATATACCAATGTAACTGTAATCCAAGCAGTGCCTTTTCAAAGTACCCTGGTGCATTTAGCCATTACTGTTCCTCACATGTTCCCCCATGGCCCATTCTTTTTCCCTCCTCTCAAACATGGAATATTGCAGCTTCTTAAAAGAAAAAAACCAAACAAAACACAGGGGAGATGCTTCCCAATTGTACAATAGCTTTCTTTGAAGACACTGAGAACTCAGTGTCCTGTGATTACAGGATTATTATTTTACTTGCAGAAGAGAAAGCTAAGCAATGGCAAAAGGCAGATCCCTGGTTCTGGTGTAGGAGAGGATGATTTCAACTTGCTACTAGTGCATGCCTCTGGGAGAGTGTGTGTGCGTAAGAGGGTAGGGGAAAGAGGTGGGCTCGCATCTTTGTCTCAAGTCTAATTGCAGCCTTACACACAAACTCACAGTTTTTGTCAATACTCTTCACTAAACACAACTATTCTTATTTTATTATTGATGTCTATTTCCCCGTGCAACCTTTCATGTCCTGTTCTAACCCTCACCTACAAAGCTGTGCTCAGCACAGCATGCAGTCCTCAGAGAGAACTGCTGTATCTCCTACTCAAACACCCAACTGACAGAAGAAACCTTAATTGTTCTGTGTTTATTTGCTTCTTGCCATGACAATATACCCTCTGATTTAATCTAAAAATAAAGTATGATTTGTCAGGCAGCCCAGCTCTGGTTGTAAGTTAGACCTGAAAATTCTGCAATACCCAGGAACGTATTACATTATCAATTAAAAATAAAATAAAGCTGGAAGAAAAACATATGACCTAAATTACTCGGAAAATAACATTCTATAATGACCACCATTCTCTGTCCTCTCTCCCACTTCCTTTCATCCCTTAAAATCTATCTTTTGTTGAGGGTAAGTGCAATGCAGCTGAGTGCAGGTCTGAATGGGCTTGATCATATACATACCTAGCATTGCCAAGTGCATGGATAGTACCATGAAACCAAAAATCAGTAATCTCATGCTAGAGATACATCTCAAGATGAAGTACAAACTCAAACTATACAACTTTAAAAGGACAATGCTGTCATGTTTAGCCTTGGACTGTTTATTTAGTGACCTGGCCCTTAAAAACTGGCACTAGTTGCTGAGTCAGAATTGCTAAAGTCATTGTATCCTATCTGTCTGCAGCAATGGAAGGAGGGAAGTCAACCAGAGTTTGATGGACAGGGCTGTCTTAATCTGAAACACAGGTCACTTTTGCAGGGAGATTACAATATTACAGCATCATCTGTGAAGGTAGATGCCACTGTTACCTGCAACCTGGAAAGCACTTAGAGAAAGCCAAATTTTCACATAATAAACATAAATTTAAAAATGCCCCCTTTTTTTTTAGAGCATGAAGGGCTTTTTTACATCAAAACATACTGTTCTTTCCCCTTCTCTGTGGCTGGCTTCTTTTGGAAGGAAACAAGACAGCAAATAACCCATCAGGATCCAGCTCATGGGTTCCTGGATGAACGAACACCTCCCTCATTTCCAGTAGGACCCAGCAATACATGCCACACAAACTTCTGATGCCAGCTCATGTATAAAAGCTCCATCATCCCTCTGACATGACACATTTATTAATTAGACATAAATATGATGTTTCTGAGACAGAGTCACTGACAGGTAGCAACCGATGTCAGCTGGTATCAGCTTCCTACACTGTTATGCCTCCCTCGTCTGAAATTGCTCTCCCACTGCTGTTTGACAGCTAAACAGGATTCCACCTCAAAAAGGTTTTCTTCAAGTACTTGTTTGAGACAAACCTAACAAGGTATTGAGCATCTGAAAAACCTCCAGTTTGCGGAACCTTCTTTTTTCCTAAAACAAATCAAATGGAAAAGAAAAAAATTAAGAAGAAAAAATAAACACCTGTTGGTACACTGTGGACCTTATAATTAGCTTACCCAGTAAATTTCTGCTTCCCCTGAGGTGCATCGTAATGTGTATTTAATGAAATCCTCGTTTCCCCTCTATCCCTAGCTGTTTTATATACTATAAATTATGGATGAGCTTCTGTTTATATATGCAATCTTTTAGCTGTAAAA
Organism: Campylorhamphus procurvoides; assembly: GCA_013396655.1. Lineage (NCBI taxonomy): Eukaryota > Metazoa > Chordata > Aves > Passeriformes > Dendrocolaptidae > Campylorhamphus > Campylorhamphus procurvoides. The sequence continues at coordinate 232,746 of WBMV01002159.1, read as the reverse complement.
TAAAGACCCCTAATACAGCACTTAAAACACACCAGGGTGCCTGCACTCCATCAATGTTTAAATGGGGTACAATATGCCAAGTGATCATTTGCTCTCTCGCTGGCAGTGATGTATAGGGGGAGCATTGGACTGAGAAAGCAGAGAAGCATCCACCCTTTGCTCTAAGCTCCTCCTATCCCAACACTTTACAGCCTTTGCTTATTGGTAATGAGAAACAGATGGTGCCATCCATCTCTTTTTATGAGATGGGGAAATAAAATATTCAGCCTTGTATCCCTATTTTTAGCATTGGCAAGGAATCTCAGAGAAATCTAGGAGGAAGAAAAAGGAAAAGGCAGTATCTACAGACACTACAGTACTGCAGTAAAACAATAAATGTTATATTTGGAGGGGGGAAGTTTAACTTATTCAATGATGATTTCAAAACAACTGATTTTGTATGAGAAGGCAGGGCTTCTTGAGTCCACTGGAAATTTCTGGATGAGCTGGATGCAAATAGCTGTGATTCAAAGAAAAATTGCTTGGCAGGTATAACCACAATATGATACCTGGGACTATTACGGCACCCCCAACACTGTAAGCAAGTGACTTTGGTAATAAAATGCCATGCAATAATTAGCAAGGGGTTTTAAAGGCAGTTTCATTACCACATGAAACTGCCCCATGTTGTATGCTACTAGCTTTATTGTGCTAGCAAAAAAAAAGTACATTAGCTCCTACACTGAAGACAACTAAAAATGTTTGCTCTAAAATAAATTTCCAGTTTTGAATTACGAAATTCTGACTGTCTTAAGATTTGTAATCCTTACCTCCCTTTCCTCTGCATGCCTGCCTTTTGGTTAATAATTTCTTCTTTCTTTTTATTTAATCTATTCTGCTTCTCCTAATTTGTTTGCCAGGTACCAAAGAAATACTTAAACGGAGGAAGTTCTACTTAAATAATCCTTATTGGTAAACAGCAATAGTCACCTTGGGTAGCTTTGACAGAAAAAAATGAACACTTGTTTTTTTTCCTTCCCTTGGGATTGTTGTGGCCAGAGTGCCTGTCTACAAAAGCCTTGGTTACAGTAGGAACACCTGTGCTAATAAACCTGTTGCAACAGACCCCTTGTTATCTGTGGCGAGTACTAATATTAAAAGGTTTTTATCATTACGGGCAGAGCTCTGCTCAAACTAAGTCAACACACACAGAGCTCAGTGTTAGGACATGTACACAAATCAAGAGTTTGGTGGGGGTTTTTTGTTGGCATAATGTCATCAGTTTGGAACTCAGAAAACTTCACATATTGTAGTGGAACCCTCGAAGATTTGCTGTTACAGACTTGGACTCAAGAGCTCCTGGGAGGGAGCAAGGAGTTTTGCCTGGAATGGGCATAGGGCCATGGGTTTCTTCCCCAGCTTCTGTAGAAGCTAAGTTTTGATTTAGAAAGAAAAGAATAATTGCAATTCTGGCAGAAAAGATAACATTCTCACATGAGATACAGAGGAGAAACTGATGCAGTTTAGTCCTGCATATCTACTGACAGATGCATGATTCCCATTTGTAGCTGAATGAAAACAAAGCAGAATGGAAAGCAAACTCAGGGGAAGGAATTTGAGTTGTTTCAGTGCTGTTGATGAGAATCAAGCAGGCTGTAACTGCTCTGCATTTCCTCTGCACAAATTGCCTTTCAGTAGGCTTTCCAGCAGGCCCTTTGATAGAGCTTCTGTGACTTTAATTCTGCTAGTCTAATAGGCTAACATAACTGCAACTATATTAGCTACGGGAACAACTGGAGCTGTACTTCCTTTCCAAGGGTGTTTGGTTATACTAACAAAATTCTCCTCCCTTCAATGCAAAAATAAACACACGCTTCAAAGAACAAGGGGAAAAAAAATAAAACAATCGTAGCAAAGCAAGAGGCAGAAACTAAAGTTATGGGAGAGGTGAAAGAATTCACAGCAGCTGCCAAATTCAGTTATGTTCCTTAAAGCTCTGTGGGAAGGCAATTGGAACAAATGGTGATAAATGTGGCAAAAAACCCTGTAAAGAGGTGGAGTCCTCATGAAGCACTGTACACATCTGAATCTCCAGAGCTGACTGATGGCTACACAAGTTTTGAAGCTGTTCTCACCTTAGGGTGACATTTCTGCTACTCCAGTGTTTTCCACAAAGTCTACTATTACTCAAACCAATGAGCCTCCCTGTGGCAAAAAAATTAGGACTGAATTGTTACTTCAGAAGAGGATTTCAAAACGTGTTGAGTTCACGCTTAACTCTCCAAATGCAGAGTAACAGGCAAACTTAGCTGGGAACTAAGAGCCCACACTCAGTTCTGGAGGTTCTGCTCAGTGGGGACAGGGGGTTACTGGCACAGTCACAGCACACTTGGGAGCTGCAGCTTAAACCACAGTGTCAAAATGCACTGGAACCAACTCATCTGCCACTGTCTTCCCTCTCTGACTGTCAAACAGCCTGTCCAAGCCTACAGCTTATTTTCACTTCTTTTGACTTGCAGCTCTTTTAAAAGTGTTACTAATGCAGCTTGTCAGATTTCCTTCAGCTTTGTAGCAGGAGCTAAACACACTGTGCTGCAAAATACGTGAAAGGAGGAAACATTCTTTAGTGTAAGACAGAAATGGTGCTCTATGGCTGGCTTTACGTTTGCTGTGTTGGTGGTGGCTGTTTTCTTTAAGATGGCGAAAGAGAAAAAGAAACACTACAGAAATCTAACATCGTACGAAAGAAAATATAACACTGCAAAAATCTGAAAAAAAGCTAAGTGAGCAGAAAAACTGTTTAGATGAATAAACACCGAGGCATTGAGCCCCATGAGCATCCAAATCGAACAGTGAGATTTTTTGAATCCCAAACTTCGCACTCACCACCACGCTTACCAGAACCACAGAGTGCCTGTGATGTACTTCCATGGCCCACGGGATGCTAGCAAAGCATGCAAGTGGGTGACAGCTTGTCCAGCCACAGGTTTAATGCCTGTTCCCTGCGAGTCTCCACATGCCATTCCAGGCACCAAATACATCTATCCATGGCTGCAACCTGCTGGCTTTGTGCACCAGCAGCCACGACTGGCTGTGCTGTGCCACTCACTCACCCACAGCGTGTAGGACCCCCGGCGGCTCCCTGGGAAGGTCAGCATGCTCTGGTCCGACACGGCGACGGACACCAGGCCACTGCTCCTGGATGGTGGCCATTCAAAGTCAGCCTCAGCCTGCTCGCTCTTGCTTTTCTGCTTCTTGATAATCTGTGAGGCAGGGGGACAGGGGTGGGGGGGGAGAGGAAAGAGAGCTCAGGAAATACTGATTTTGCTGTATGGAGAAAAACTGTCTTAAGCCTGTCTCAGGGCAACCTGCCCAAGAAGAACATTTGAGCTTCCCTTTTCTCTTGCTCCAGCTCATGCAAAGGATGGTTCTGACAACCTGCATGCACTTCATCTCATCTGAAGTCAAACTACTTGCAAATGCATAAGCATTGATACAATAAATCATAATCAATGCCTGTAGGAACATCAGAAGTAAATTAAATAAACATGGAAACCTGTTGCTACAGTAACACTTTAAATATTAGCGGCATCTAAGTGTCAAGTATTTTCTCAGACAAGACTTTTTGCCAAGAAACGTAAAATACTAGGTATGAGGGGAATTTCAAATGCTCCCATGACATCTGGACACATTCCCAGTGAAAATAATGAGGTCTTGGGTGTCTAGGAACTATTTTTGTGTTTGAAAATCTACACCATTTTAAGAGATCATGCAGGCTACCTGTCTCCCTACACTGACAGGTTATATCCTGCTATACTTCATTTCCACAACTTCTTTTTACTCAAATATAAAATACCTACAGAATATTATCCTATGGTATAAAGTATCTTATCAGGCAGCTCTCAACAAAAGTGGTAGCAATTCAAGCTTGGCTGAGGCAGGCTCTGGACTACGAAAGACCCAATAAGCAGAATTAAATCTTCTAACATCCCTATTAAAAAATAAGGCAGATGATTTTCCACTGAGAAAGTGATGCTCCTCTGGCTTTTCTTGACAGCCTTATCTTGCCTTGCTCCAAACTGTCCAGACAAACTCAAGGGGTTATTTGTTCCCAGTAGCCCTCCACTTTCATTCTGCATCAGTGCCAACTGCGAGCTTTGCAGGGAGAAGAATGAGCTTTACATAAAATGCCACAGAAATCTGACCCATGGAGGGTTCTTTGATTTTTGGTGTGTGTCTCTCACAGCATCACTAACAGAATCTTATTTTAATGATTGATGCTTTCTTCAAACGCGTTGCAGATGCAAGGTTCAATAGAGGGTATAAGAGCCACACCTCTTGCCATTGGAAAACTTTGTGCCTTTGGGGAAGTGTCATCCTTTTTGCTGTTAGCAGAGCTAGAACTCACCAGCCTAAAGCATTCTGTTTTGGCTACTAAACAAGCCAGAGAAAAAAGCATCCCATACCTTCTGCACGATGGTTGTGGCCAGCTCTTCTATGAGGTCCTCCTTGTGCTCCTGCAAGTAACAAGCTTCATTCTGCTTGTCCTGCATGAAAATGGATATCCGTATTTGCTAAAATCACGCAAAACCAGCCTTTCCACTGAAGTTGTATAGATTGGGAAATGGGTAATATGCCCTATTAACACTATGAGAAGAAATTCCAGGTACTTTGAATGTCACTTTCAGAAATGCAACATGCATTTTGGATACCAGTTCATAAAACCCATGCCCAACTCTTCAGGTACAGCATGAGATAGTCAGTACTTCTTTATGTTTTCTTTTGTATCTACTCAGTTTTGTACCACTACCCATATCAAAAGAAACATAATTGTCCTATTTAAACAAATACATTTTGTTTGAAAGCATTACCAGGCTGTCACTGTAGGTCTCTGCCTTAGAAATAGCTTCTTCCACTGCTTCCTCTGCAACACGTAAGGCCACAGCAAGGGTATCCATCATGCTGTGTCCTAGATGGAGAATAAGATAAAACCACCACGTTCTTTATGTATGCACATTTTGCATAATGAGCTCCACCATTCAGACTTGTATTCTTGACATTAAAATCCCAATATTAAATCCCAATATTAAAATCCCAAATTTTTCACAAAAAAGTTAATTCCCTCAATCCATATTTATGCACAGTAAAATAAACAAGACAGAAAAATCTGTCTCAATCTCTATGTTTCTTCTTAAATGTAAATCCTAAATACAATAAAACATGGTATTTTTTATGTTGCTGTTGGGAGAGAAGTAACAAAACCTGAACATCAAGAAAATCACACTAGAATAGGTGTGTATTAGCTGTAATGCTGAAGCAAGATACCCCAGCATGGTAGGCCAAAGACTTTTAGTATCTTGTTGAATGATTCAGCCAAAATATTTTTGGATCTCTGAACAAGACTTACCAGGACTCTAAGCTACCTGCCCAGTAATTCAACGTGTAAGGACTGTGCTTTAATCAAACACATTTTTAGCATCATACCTTCTGTCTGTTGGTAGAATGTAGAGTCACTGCCACAAATGCTTGCTTCATTCTCAAAGCTCCCTTCATACAAACTTCCTTCTGCTAAAAAGACAGACAGAATGGTGTGTTGGTATGAGATGTACCCATTAACAGCAGAGACATTATCAGGTTAGAATATTCACTCGAGATACGGTGGCATTGCACACGACCTGGAAAACTCCTCCCAGCTGGTGTACAAATTGTGACTGTTTGTACAAAACATGATTGCTTTTATATCAAAGACTCTCATTCATTTTGGATGAAGAAAACTATTAGTACAGGAAAAGGGAGAGGATGAAGCTCCTAGGCATAAAACTTACGGTAGAAGTTAAATACAGGGAGTTTGCCTTTACTATGACATTTGGGGTTGAAATAGATTCTACATTTTAAAGGGCAATGCTGTATAAACAAGGCAAACCTCGAACACCTATACTAGTATTTATCTCCAAAGGGAACAAAAGGTTTACCCAACAGTCACACAGAGAGTAGCAGAAAGTTAGCAATGACATTTAGACTCAAAGGCCTTCCTTCGAAAGGTCTCACAGAGAGTGCATGTGCCACTGCAACTTATCACTGCACTGTTCACACTTCCATTTAAGGAACAAGTGAAACCATGGCTCAAGTAAAGGCAACACATCGTATAAAAGTTCTGGAGCATCCAATATCACACTTTTTATTTCCATTGTCCCACTTCTGCCCTCAGTGACACAGATTTGCTTGTCTTCATGTGTATTTACTCTCAATTGTTAAGGAATCTCCTCAAGAAAAATGAATTGATACTGAGAAAGGAAAAAACCTAATAAATCACAATTCTCCCTAGAAGCTTTTATGTCAATGTTCTTAAGAAACACCTAAAATTTCCACTCAGATCTAGAGAGTCCACTTACCATCCTATATAATTTTAGAAAAAGACATAATAGAGACTGGTCTCTCCACAAATTTTTGAGAGAATTTCATTAGTAAAGTATCTGGTCTGATAAATCCAATGAAATGTCAAATATTCAGCTAGCTGTGTTTTGAGTAGTTTGCTGAAATATGACACCAAACTCCACTTCTTCTAACCCATTTTATATCCCCATTTATATCTTATGGGGTGAGGCAATAGAACACCATAGTTAAGGAAGAATTGTGTCTTCACTTAAAAGGATGATACCAACAATTTGCAGGTATTTTTTAATGGTTTACAAATGGATACAAGAAAAAAAAGATGTGGCTGGTTTCAAATCCTTAAGCAAGCAAAACTAAGTTTTGGTCAACTTGGATACTGAAAGGATTCCATGTTAATCAAATTTTGCTTCAAACACCTCAGAAATATGCTCCAAGGTCAAATGCTGAATGCAAAATTGTTTTCTCATTCTTTGAATACTCAGAACTGTGATAAACTTTGGGACACTGACTGGAATACAACATGCAATTTACTTTACAGGCGGTTCTGTATCAGTGACATCATTAAGTTTAAACATTCTTTGAATTCCTAAACAGCTCTCTAGATGCTTCACCTCTTTTTTCTCTCCACTGAGATATTTCTTTTGCAAAAAAACCATCGCCTTAAAAAAATCTCTGTTGAAATGATCTCAGAATTATCATTGCGTGTTAAAGTAGACAAGAATAAATCTTATGAGAAATCAACATAGCTGTTCTTACCTATTGCATCAGGACAAACTCCACTTTCCAGTCTGTGCTTCTTGTACAGGTTCTTCAGGACCTTGGCACTTCCGAAACACTTGAAGCGACTTTTGACATTATTATAGTACCAATCCAGAGACTGGGTCCTCAGGAGCCTGAAACAGAAAAATAAACTACATATTTGAAATGATTCTACAACAAAGAAATGTAAAAGAAAAAAAAAGAGAGGGTCATTTAGACCTCAGAACATAAACATATTCATTTCTGAATACTTCTTTCTCGTTTGTAGTTTGCAAGTGTCTGCTATACTGAGGTAAAAAACCCCCCCATAATGTAACTCATAAGTATCTTCTTCACATTACTCCGAGTTTTATTTGGTTTTGGCCAATACCACAACCTCTTGAAAAACAAAAACAAGCCTTGGAACAGCACAGGAAGGTCTTAAAAATAGCCTTTATTCACACAGATTTACAGCTATTGTAAGAACAGCAGCCCATCAATGCACCACCAAAAAAATGACATTTACATAAAAACACATCACTGTTTTTATTTGGGGAAATCAGCACAGTAGACAAAGCCTAATCAGAGCACCTCGAAACAGAATGAGCAAAGAATGGCACAATTACACTTTGGTTCCTCACTTTCAACAGGAAGCACCACTGACATCAGCAATTCATCCTGCTGGATTTGTCCCCAGAGCTGTGACACTTCTATAAAGCCATGAGATACTGGTAAGCTCTGCATCCTTTTCAATGTGGCACGTGACAATTTTGCTTCACCTGCTACATCAGCAGTGCATGGAGAGAATCTGTGCCACATTCCCAGGGTAACTCACAGCAGACCTGGAGGTTTCCTACTGAAGGTGTCACTGGAGAGGGGGATCCCAGGCTTCCACCTATAAATTACAGCTGATTTATTCTCAATGACAAGATTTTAGAGAACAAAAGGCTAATTTTAGTGCTCAGTGTCAATATAGGAACCCTTGAAAAAATGATGTTGCTTTCAGGAGTGCTGGACTCTCAGCACTTCCAGACTTGAGCACATTCTGATGATTTAATTCCATTTTTTAAACCTTGGGCCATGTGTGAAGAGCAAAACAACATGACAATCCCCCTGTAACCTTTAGATTCTCCTTCAGGGACTCTGGATTGTTCTTTATAAAGTGCAAGACAAGCTGCAATACACAATTTTGGTTTAACACACACCATTTCATAAGCAAATAAAACCTCACATATTGACAGACTAGCAATGTAGTCCTTACTCAGCACTGAACCTCAGGAGATATTTGGTAAGAAACAAATATGCTGAGCCTGGGGTTCCAATTAAGTGTTTCCAGTTTAAATCCAGATGTTTAAGTTTCAGTATACTGATAAAAAGGAACACCCACTTCACAAGAAGCATATAGAAGGATATAGTCCACTTCTCTGTCACCACTGGAAAGTATATGGTAGCAAACACTAGCAGTGGGAAATTAAAAATAAAAATCAATGAAGCCTATCGGATTCAAACTGTGAGCCCTTTAAGTTGTATTAGCTGTTCTACTGGAGACAACTGAAAAAAAAGCACATAATGAAACAGAAGGCATTTTTTTCTGTATCCCATGTCAGCAAATAGATGCAGGAGAGGTATTTACAGATAATGTGAGAATATTACCCCTTTACTATCTATTTGCACAGTAATATCCCAAGCCTAACTGCAGTTCCCAGGAGGATGACTAGTTTCAATATTCCACATTCTACAAATATAACTAACATGTGACAAGAGCAAAAGTTCTGAATTCCTACAATGCTGCCACCAAGAAGTCTGTTAAGATGCCTGTCCAAGACCTGACCCACTGACCAGGGCTTGGCTGCTGGCACTGTGATGGATCTGAATGGAGGCAAATTTCTCTCCCAATCCTGCAATTTTTTAGGCATTTTGAGAACCTGCCCTCTTTGTGGGCGGGAACCATTTGCTCTCATGGAAGCCACGTCAGAATACTATGTCTTCTGCTTGCTGAATTTGATTTTCTGTTGTCCACTGAGTTTCTACAAGTGCTGAGAGTACAAGAATTCAGTCAATAGCACTGACTCACAGTCATCATGATGGATAAAGCTGCATGACTAAGTTGGAAGTGGCTTAGCAGGAGGATGCTCTTCTGCCCAGTGAATGCAGAGTTCTCCACACAGTCCATGAGCCAATATCGCAGCACCAGCACCACTGGTGGACTCACAGCACTGGAAGTCCTCAAATACATTGCTTTAGGACTTTCAAGATCCCTACCAACTACCTCAGCATGTTTACCAAGTAACCTCAGCTTCACTAGCTCAAAACACTGAACTTGTAACCTTGGAAGCCAAGTGGACCTGGATGTTAATATTCAGACTGAGTGACAAGGTAAAAAAAGCAGAGTCACCTGTCTTTGTACACACCGTGTGAGTTAAGACAGCCAGTTATGAATGCTGACCTGGTGGTTTGGGAAACACAAAAGACAGACTCATTGCAAGCTTACTGCCTCATCTTGTACTCCGTGTCACCATGTTCTTATGGGTTTGATCAATGCTGTTTCTATAAAAACAGAAAGCTAACAGCACTGGTTTCTTGATGAGGTGAGAGTGTTTTGCAACTAGAACAGGTTTCGTATTTGTAAGGATAACATGTTCCCTATGGGAACATCAGAAGAGTCAAATACAGACATTACCCATCTCGAAGCAACAATGAATGGAGATGCTTGTCTCTTTGTACTAGTTAATCTGGTGTAAACATGAGGATTGGGATTTTATTTTTTAGATTTCCTTGTTGCTGCAAGATTAACACTTCATGAGTAATCTAATCATGTCATGCTTCTCTCCTATGTGTTGGAGAGATACCAACAAGTCCAAATCTAAGTCTCTGTCCTGTACATGTTTTATAACAGATTACAATGCCTCCTCTAAAGCTTTTCAGCCTCTTAACTTTCAAATAAGTCACAATGTTCCTGCTGATTCCTCCTAGGGAGAAAGGATTTGGAGAGGAGAGAACTTCTCTTATAGATACTAAAATAAAGGCCCCACTTAAAAGAGAAATAAGAGCATTTTCGCCGCATTTCAAAATCCTTTAATGTTGACCTATATTTTAAAGCTGTTTTCTGCAAAAGCGGTCTGTGAGTCCAGAATAATGAAAGACTATGACAGAGCTAGCATTAAATTGGTGGAATGAAACACTTCCCTTATTAATTCTAATAGAAAGTGTGCAAGTTCTCTCCATGAAATAAAAGCGTAAGGGGTATTAGTTGTCTGCATTTTAAAGAAGCAGGACTGGTTGAAGTAATTTCTTGCTCTTTCTGTGCCACAAAGACTGCTACATATTTATTACTAAATAGCTTTAAATGCTAAGGACATTATTTATGTTATATAATATTGCCATGGAGTTGAGTTGCATTTTGATGTGCTTTAGCAGAGGAGAATACTGTGATTTCAAAATTCTGCCTTTCTAGCAAGTGTGAAAGCTAGGCAGACACTTTTGGTTTAATAACATTAAAACTAGAAAGAGTATTATAAAGCCTGTGTCCTGTTTTTAGTGTAGCAACGTATTTGTCTTCATCAAGAAGCAACATAAGAGGGAATAGGTCCATTAAAATCTTTACAAGTGGTTTTCAGTGCACTTTTCATCTGCAGTATCCAAACAGTAAAGTTTTCACATTTTCCTGAGGGAAAAAGTACACTAGTTGTGCTGGGGAGGGGTAACATGGATCATCTCTCTCATCATTAGTTATTATCACAAGAAGATGACATGTAAAACATCACTCACAAAGTTCTCACTACTAAAAACACAGGAGATTCTTTGGGGACTGATTTACCACTTTAATTACTTTGTGTCCTAAAAAGTTGTGAGCTCTTACTTGGTCTAAAGTCAATATGCAGCTTCTGCAAGACATTTTCTCAGAAAGGTATTACCGACTTAATATTCATAACCTTACTCTCAATTCATAATACAAGCTGGACTATGAGGAAGCATTTTATAAAAAAAATATTTTTCCATGAGCTTTGTGAGAATTTTTGCCCCCACAAGACAAACTTCCCACTTACTGAGCTGCAGCTTCTCTCTAAGTCAGGAGATGCTTCCTGAATCTGACCTTACATTATCTGTTAAATACATAATCACCTGGAGTTTCCTTGCTGCTGACTGGAATGGAAAACAAAGGCTCCTTTTTCAGCTTTTCACATCTCTGTTAAGACATGTTTCATAGCTTTGTGTTGACAGTCAGGCCAGTAAACTCTCCTAGCCCCTCAATTGCCATCCTGTGCTTTAATTGCTGTGCCCAGCATGTGTCACATCCAACCTCAGGGCACTCAAGATCTGCATTCAGCAATTGGCTCATTCCACTCGGGAAGGGAGCTGCTTCACAATTCTTGGACCTTATTACTTTTGTGGATGTGACAATTTTTAAAAACTAAGTAAAGAAAATTAAAAAAGCCAAACAAATCCACCTCTGAAATACAGGACTATCCACAGATCTCTGTGGGAGACTTCAAAACACAACACAACCACATCAAACTGGAGAGATATTAGAAATACAAATTGTTAGTGGAAAAGCAACATCAGTGTTGAGTTTTCACTCTTTGAAAGCACTCCAAAGGCTCCTTGAACTGCCTGGAGGCTCAGCCATGGGTGAAGTGATGGAGGGGGCAGGAGCCAGGAGAAGACTGCCTACTGAACTGTGTCAGAGCTGGGACAGTGGTGGACAGGGCTCCTCCAAAGCAGACCAGCATAGCCAAGCAGCTGGGCTGGAGGCAGAGCCATGCTGCAGTTAAATATTCTTGTCTTCAGCCCTGGTGTTCCCCCAGACAGGTGACTGCAGTGCTGCAGGACTGACATCCTTGCGGCCTTGGCCCCTCCTGGGGAGCTGCACATCCATCACCCTTTGGGTGTATGTTATACATCAGTGGTTGGGAAACTCCAGCTAATGCAGATTAAGCCATCTCAAGCACGCTGGCTGTTACAGGGCCCCTGACATGGGCTCCTTCCCTGCACTGACTCACACACAACACAAACCTCAAGGCCCTTGTTTCCATTTGCCAGCACTAAGTGGCCTCAAACTGGTGCCCAGGGAAACAATTAAGATTTAACCTGTCTCTTCTTATTTACTAGTTTTGGAGGAAAATTGCTTCAAACTCAACATCCTGAAGTATTCTTTCTCTGCCAATAGCAATATTTGCTTTTCCCCTTGGGCTGATGTTTCAAAGCTTGTAAGGTACTGCTCGTTATAAATTGTTGAATTAAAGGTTTTCTGTTCCTTTCAGTTGCAATGAAATCAAACATCCTTCCAGGTTCACCTTCACTCTCTTCAGGATGAATCCTTATTACAGCACACAAACACCACCCACATGGACATCCTGCCAATGCTCAGCTGCCTAAAAATCAGACAAAAAAATCCTAGCATATATTGAGAAAGTTCAGCTCCCTGAAGCCCAAGACTAGGCCAAGCTCATGTCATTCCAAGAGGGGACTCATTTCCCTGACTGTTTTGCATCTATGCCCTGCCTGTGAAAGTTGTTCACACCTCAAGAGCAACAGATCTGAATCATTTAGCCCAGGAGACTACTGTTAACTCTTTGATAGGCTTCCTCCCCAAGCTTTAAGTTGAAATCCTACTTATTTTTCCCTCTACTGGGCAACATTTCAAAACCCATGAACAAATGAGAAGTATCTTAAATATGGGATATGCAGAATGCATTAAAAGCCCTTTCTCCATTCACAGATATTTCTTTGTGCCATAGGTTTGTGACCCATATGCCCAGTCGTAGACTTATCTGATCTAATCTAATCTATATTAAAATAAACCATGAGATTGCTGATCCTCAAACATAATTCAATTATTGGACAGTAATCACTACGTAAAAATCAGGAGTCAAACATGTGCCTCTAAACAGACCTTTTGAAAGCAAGAATGGGGTAGATACAGGTACTCCTCCTTTAAGAAAATCACAGACTTAACCCATGCTTTATTAAATAAAAGGGAAAAAAAGGAAAGATTAATTGCATTTTGTAATCCTTATGCTAATCTTTCTTTCCTCCAGTAGGAAAGCAGCCATGAGAGCAGAACATGTCAGCATTTAACTGAGCTATTTTGCCCTGTATTTTCCCTGTGAGGTTGTGAGTCAGGAACCCCTGGCTCATAAATGAATGCATATTTGACATATTAACATGACCTGCTGCTCCCAGAAAGCATGTTTTGTTTTAGGGTAACCCAAGTGCAGTTATAAAAGTCAATTTTTAAAAAGAAGAGGGCTTTCAAACCCAATGCCCCACTGTAATTTAGCTGACTATAAACGCCAGGGGTGAAAACACGATCCTGCAGAGTTAACAGCAGTTAAAGCAATGACCTAAGAAGGGGCAGGACCTCTCTTCAGGCATCTACCAGCAGTAAAAGATGCAAGAATCCACATCCAATGCAGCTCCTGACATTATCTCAGTGAGAGCTAATAAGATTTTACCGTAACTACATTCTTCTAAAGATGTTTGCCATGTCTTCCAGTCACTAGTGAATATTCTTTCTCCATTTCTGCTTTGTAAAGTGACCATCAGCTGGCTGGTATTTATTTATTCAGAGTTGACTTCCCAACCCCTAAGTTCAAAAGGCTGCATTGCAGGGGAGCATGCAAAGAGCTTGCAGTACAAGTTACTGCTGCTTTCAAGCCTCTTTGGCAGAGCCTTAGGCCATGAAAGAAAGAGGATCACACAGGTGTTCCCCTTGCCCCAACACCTGATGAGCCATCCCTTGATCACTCCCAGCAGACAGTCTGTTCTTAATGACTGCTGATGCTGCAGAGCTCACTCTGGTGTTTTCCCATCCTAATGCTGAAAGGTTTGCTTAACATTTAAGCTGAACCTTCCTTGTTTCTATATAAACAAGACAATTTAAGATGTTTGCTCTTTTCCTTTCTCATTTTTCTAAAGGCTAGTGTATCCTGTTTCATCCCAGACCATATTTTTTGGTCATCTAAACATTCTCACTGTTTCTTTTTCCTCAGATGAGGAAGAAAATACCCAAGTGGTCTATATTGTTGTTTAGATACAGACCCAGAACTGATAACTTGAGGCCATACCAGTAGTCCTTTGAGAAAACCAAATGTAACTGGGGGTAGGGCTCAGCAGAGCCCAGCCCCTCTGGATGACACCCCAGCACCCATGCCTTCCTGAGAGTGATTCTGGGCTATGCCATGCTCTGAGTCATCCGTCAAAATCTTCCTGACACTTGCACCATGGAAACTGCCAACTCTTTAAAAAGAAGGATCTGGTCAAACAAAGCCAAGGTTATTTTCACTCCACCTTTTCTTTAAACTGACAGTTTCATGGATGCCACTTGCATAAATGAGGGTTAGAGGCCTCTCATTGGCACTCAGCTGTTATTGACCAGCAAATGACTCTCCAGTGTGAGAGAACCATGAAGCCTGTTATATCCATAACACCACTAACTCTACCTGCACAAAAAGCCCAGTTCTCATCATTTCACTCTTGCTTTCCTTTCTAGGATAGTGTGTAAAAAGCCCTAGATGTTAATGCAGCCACTGCAGATAAATCAGTGGCCAAAGCTGGTCTGTAATCCTCATTACTAATGGTGTAAATGAAAATCGAGAACTCGCCCCCTTCTCTTCTCAGCCCTTCTAGATGTTTCATTCAATGCCTGGGAATTTCTTCCCCACCACGTTGCCAAGCATTTTCATTAACGCCTTAATCAAAATGCCTTTTATTAAAATGTGTATCTTTACACAGCTCATTAACACTACCTCCCAACCCAGAGGAAAATTAAGCAAGTAGCCATTGGATATTTGAAACGTAATGGAAACAAGTGCAAATACCTGTCTAAAAGCTGCTGGAGCACTTGGATACTATAAAATTGAAACATGTACATGGTCTCTTCAAAGTGTTTTTTTGTGAAGTTATTTTAAATGACAGGATACATTCCTGACGTTTTTATAGGATCCACAGGATTTATTTCATGACATAAAAGTGATAAATATACAACTAAAAATACTACCACTGAAATAAATCTTTCTTCCTTAAGTAATTTTCCCCAGAAATTTAATTTCATATAAAATTTGGTGCTTGGTTGTTTTTCTTTCTATCTTAGTTTGCAGTAAAATACTTTTTCAATATTCCATATTTTTCAAAGGAAAGAAAATCTGTATCCTGACCATCTGGTTCTAGATAATTTTCTAGGCGAATCATAAGAATTAATCAATGCTGCATCACTAGTACATTTATGACCCTCACATGCGCACAACATGCTGAAGCAAAATGCAAATAAACATGAATCAATGCAAGTTATTACAGCTACACTGAACACACATATATTGTCTTTCTCTGTCATACCTGTTTCTACTTGCTACAATGCATCTGTGTAATTTTTATTTCAGATTTCTGAAAGATGACAGGCAAAAGGAACAAAAATCCACACTGACATACCTCAAAATGACTATATTCTGCTGCTTTTCTTAAGAAATGACAACAGCAAAAGATACTCATAAATTCTCAATTGGAGAGACATTAATTTCCTGCTGTGCTGTTACTGTGATTTTATCCTTTGCACCTACTCACTGAAGTGAAGGAAAATTCATACACAAACCTCATGTAAATAAAGTTCAGAATGCAGAGAGCAACATCAAAACACCCTCAGGAACACTTGGTCACTGAACTTTGCATTCATGTTACCAAAACAAAAGTATTTACAGCGAAAATACAACTGAACACAAATGGCTATGAATAAATGCACCATTCACCCATATACGAAATGCTTCCCATAAGCACAGCAAATACCAAATGAAACAACAGAACATAAAGGCACTTTGATAAGTTACTCAAATTACCTAAGCGAAGGCTTTTCTTTCTGTAAACTTCATTTTTAATCCACGGATTCTCAAAAAAACAGCTGAACAACAACAAAAGTAAGGTAGATGAAGCATAAAAATTTTCACAAAAGGGACGCACGCTCTGCTCCATCAGAAAAAAATACCAGAGGATAAACCATGCAAATTAATTCTGTAATCCTGATTAGAAAAATACGCATGGCTTTTAATATAGAGCTGAAGAACACCAAAAAGACAACAATCCTCTGCTTGAAGGTCTGTTTCTGTTCTTGTATCGGGAGAAAGCTGTGAACAAACAGCTGTGAAATGCCAGGAAAGATGAGAAGATTCATCACCACGTAAAATCAAAGCGAAAGCTGGGCTCATTTCAAGATTATTTAAAAACAAGAAAGAGGCAAGAGAAAAATAGTTTTTAAAAAGAGGTACCAAAACCCTTGTAATTTTAGTTTCTGTCTTTTGTGATGGTTTTCTCACCCCCCAAGCCCAGCTCCTGCAGAAATGGGCTGCACTGGTTTTTTCCAGGAGCTGTGCACACAGAAACTCCACCACCTCTTTCTGAGATGACATACTTGTAGCCTTGGGACTCCACAAGCCACAGAAGGGCTTAAGAAAGACACAGTTCAGCTGGAGGCACTGCCATGTTATCCAGCAAGAGCATGACACCTCCAAATCCAAGTCCCATGCAGGTCCCTAGCTGAGGGGTGCAAGGAATGGACTTCCTTGCTTCCC
This sequence comes from Campylorhamphus procurvoides, assembly GCA_013396655.1. Classification (NCBI taxonomy): domain Eukaryota; kingdom Metazoa; phylum Chordata; class Aves; order Passeriformes; family Dendrocolaptidae; genus Campylorhamphus; species Campylorhamphus procurvoides. Next base: position 216,079 of record WBMV01002159.1, on the reverse strand, counting down.
ACCACCCACTGTGGTAGGAGGAGGAATTGTATGGAGTGACGGTGCACTCCGCAGAGAGCAAACCACCCGGACACGGTTCAGGTGTTTATCCAGATGTTCAAGCCATGAGATTTCCTTGAAGGACAGTGGAAAACAGGCTAGATGGGGAATAGCTGGTCAGCCCTGGGATGTGGGCTCAGTCAAGCACTGCACCTCAGCTGCTCTTCCCTGAAGGACCAAGGGCTGAGTGAGGGGATCTGATGCTGGGCAGGGGTGCTCTGCTGCTGGTGCTAGTGAGCATCCCGTGTGTGCCTCCTAACTTACTAACCATCCCATTTGTGCTTTTCTGTATGTTGTGCTACTTATGAGTGGAGCTCACTTTGATTAAGTCTTTAAAACATGCTCTTTTTTCCTTCTTCTTTTTTTTTTTTAATAATATGTCTTTTTTTCAAACCACGTCCGTAGTCACTGCATTTAAAACGGTGAGGTTTTCTGGGTTGCAGAGACAATATTTTTAGTTTGAAGCTTTATTGTGCAAGCTGTCTAGCAGTCTGACAAAAGCTAAATGCCAGCTTACAGCTGAAAACCGTAGGAAAAATTCCAAAGCCTTTACAAATTATACAAATGAGACTTTAATCCCAGCTGGCCTCACTAACAGGGGCTCTACATCTGGGCACACACACAAATGGACTTTTCATATGGATTTTCAGTTATTTGAATAACGAGAAAGAAAAAAAACCACTATTTTTGTAAATGCTTGTATCACAGTAAGAAAACCCCAAACAGTCCTGCAAGCACAGATTAGCCAGACAGTCAGAGAAATGCAGCTGCTTCTCAAAACTGCTCCTGCTCTGAGCTCTTGGGTAAAACTGATCTGCTGTCCAGAGGACTCACTTCTCTAACAAACAGAAAACCTCAAAGCCATACAATCCTCCTGTCTTCCCCAAGGCAAGCTTATTCTCACCTGCACAAGGCAGGGAGAATCCTCACAGGGCCCCCCAGTTGTGGTAAGATGCACGTGTGTGTGATACCAGCAAGTCTGAACAACAGCAAGCAAGAAAAATGGGAGGAACGTGGTAGCCAAAGGATTTATGTTACTTGACCGAGATGACTCGTCCTGCTTTCACTGCATGATGCATCATGACCACAGCTTTGCATGGTTAAGGTAAACCCACACAGGTAATTTTTTTTAAATAAGGAAATCAAGTTGTAGCTAACACTTTTCCAATCATGTTGCTGAGGTCCTAAGTGAATAAAGCGATTTAATGCAGACTCGTAGCATACTGACACTCTTGTAGTTTCATCTGACAGCAGAAGAAAACATTCCTTTGGCATAACAGGAGGTATCTTTACTTGGGCATCCCTCCTATGTGTGCTGACCACAGGGAGAGACGGGGCCAAAAGAAGATAGTTGTAATTTCTGAGACATCATTTATTCTCATTTCTTCTCTCCAAAGGGGAGGGAATTTAGGTCCCTTCTCAAGCAGAACCCCCCTCATAAAACCAGAGAAGCTTGACAGCAGTTTCTGGGGAAGCAATCCCAGCGACAAGGATTTCCCACTGAGCAGGCTGGGTGTTGAATGACCAGCTGCTAATGTGGCTCCTGCTGCAGCCAAATGGCTGCTGGGGCTGAGTGGGTTGCAGACAGAGGAGGGGTGTGTGTCTGTCTATCCTGTGCATCTAAGGTAGGTGCCTTAAAAAACATCAAAATGTTCTTTCTCTCTGCACATATGCAGTACTTTTGTCAGCTACTGTAGGGAGCTCTCATGCTCCCCCTGCCCCTTCTTCTTGCCATTCTTTTTTCTGCATTCTTCTTCCTTTTCTTAAGAAAACACGAAGGTGGGATAAATGATTTATTTGCATTACTGAAGACACATTTGGAGAGCACTGGGGCAGGCAGGCAGAAGGCAATATACTAAGAATGTTCCCAGTGTATGTGTTGCTTCATTGAAGTACTGACCTTTCAGGAGGTCAGACTACAAGAAATCACCAGTCCTTGTCCAGCACATCCAGGGTTATGAAATGTCCAGCATATATAACACTTAAATTTTATCACGCACAGCAGGTGCAATTCTGCATTTACCCTGCTACAAAGACAGCACAGGTGCCAAAGTAATTTCTGTTACATAAATACCCATGGGAAAATAATTAAATGGACGTTTTTAAAGGATGGGTTTTATGGATCAGGTGCACATATTTTCAACCAAAACAAGTTAAAATTATATTTGGACTCAGAAAAGCATTAGAAGAATCATACCACTGAGACACAGAACAGATTAGTCTTTAAGAAGATAGATTAATCTATATGGAGTCAGATGGATACGTCAAATCTGGTAATTGTGTAAAGGAAAGGGAAAAGATAAAACCAATTATCTCTTCTAGATATGAAACAAGTATATACTGACTACTCAGGGGTGTTTACCCTCAACTTTTCCTTTAGTTGTGATGAACTTTCATTTAAAAAATACTTTCTCATTTGCTTCAGAAGTTCATTTCTGAAAATCAGTAGGGGGTAGAAACACCAAGAAGGATGGAAAACACACAAAACTCAGAAAAAACCCCATATCTGACTTGAGTTTCAGGATGGAAAAAAAAAAAGTAATTTTTCTCTCCTGGTCCCCAAAATTAAGAGGCGATACTAGTATAAAGTATCAAGGGTATCTGCTTACTTTCAGCATATTAAGGAAAATAACAAAAAGATCTACATTCATGGCCATTTGATTCCTAGAATGAATCACACTGAATAATGACAGGTTAGTAGTGCTGCTTTAAAATATTTAGGCTTTATACATCTGATCCATCTCAATACTATTAAATAACACAGTCTCAGATAATAATAACAAATACTCTTCAAGCTGCAACAATGGGATTACTTATTAAGTATACCTAAAATAAAACCACAGACAGCAAAAGAGAGCTTTTCAAGAAAATGTCTAGAAACATAAGTAAAACCAAGAACTTCTTTAATAAATAGTAACTGAAGTATTTTTCAGGTCAGAACCCACTACTAAGCCTGTGATTCAATCTACCATTCAACTCCTAATTTTTTGAGAGATTAGCTGTGTAAGGGACAAAGTGCCATAATTCTATAGTAGGTGAAGCAGCTAATAAAACTATTTTACATATATCCTGTTCCATCCTACATTTTTGTGGGGGTTTTTACTACGTTTTACAATCAGTAAGTATATACCATATATCACAGTTATATAAAACTTTCTACCTCATTGACAACAATGACATTATTTTAAAGCAATTAAGATCTTTGAAAGGAAGCTGACTAAAACCTCAACAGGTAAACAGAACAAAAGACCAAATATCCTTTAAATCCACTGAGGCACCAAAAGACTTGCTTCCAATAACTTTGGAAATCCAGCACGTTGAGAAAGGAATTCAGGCATCTTGACTGTAAGCCCTGTGTTTTCCACTCAAGTTGACTCCTTTCCAATTCTGAGCCATTAAACATTTGTCTTAAAGCTCTGTTTTCACACCTATTTGTTCAAATTAGATATTTTAGATTAGACACTTGTGTCGAAGAGAAAAGGAAACCAACACTCTCAAAATCTTTATGCATGACGAAGTGTGAGCGAGATCAAAGGGTCGAATAAGGCGGTGTGACAATGCATGCAATCTTCTTCCAAATCCTCTAGACAAGCATATCTGAACTTGGAAACAGCCTGCAGCCAAGGATTTTGCAGATTGTTTTGTTCAGATATACAGCAAGAATTATTAAGGGCTGAATACATGATGATAGATGCAAATCTTGAAAAGTGATCATCTGCATTAAACCTATTTAGCACTACTATTTAGTCCTAAGGCAGCAGCTACACTGCTGTGCTCAGAAATATATCAGAGAAATAAGACATTCACATTTTACAGCCAATGAGTCCCAAACTGATATCAGATATCTCAGCCAGCTCCTGCCCTACAATGCCCTTGTGCAAGCCTGCATGCCCTGTAGCCCAAACACTGGCTTAATTCTTGGAGGATTTGGGATGACACAGAAACCTACACGCCCACACCTACAGGCTTCTTTAAGGCTTTTCATGCTGCCTCATTCAAAAAAGACCACCATTGCTCAAGACAACAATTATCATTGGGGAGACATATTTCAGAAATATTTTTGGGCAATATTATCAAAAACATTCCACATTTCCCAAGTCACCACAGTAGTAGAAGTCAGGTCAGCCTAGCTGAATGCTTTCAGTTATAGTCCCTGTGTTTTATAAACAAGATCATCACTCCAAGTTTGGGCTTACTGAAAATTTTGAAAATTATTGAATCCCAGGCTAATTGAAAGGTCCGTAAAGAAGGAGAAAGGGAGTTGTTTAGTCCTCCAATATCAGCCCAAGATCCAATGTCACCTCTAAATCCACCTGTAGCATGTTATTTTGGGTAAAAGCTTTCATAATAGTCTTTGATCCTATTAGAAAACAATACATGCAGAAATTGCTGTATAACACCAAATGCACCTGCCACTGCACAAGCAAAAATGTATTTAGAAAATTAACATCAGGGCTCTGATTTAACTTTTGTGTTGAGATGCAAATTCAGAACAAATCAGACGCTGTAAGCCATTGATCAATGCATGGGGATATGAGGAAAGCAAAGTCACCAAGACTTAAATGGTGGATGACCAAATTTCTTCATGGGGAAATTCATTTCTCTTAACCAAACCTCTGATAACAAAAGAACAGTACGTTTGGAACTGAGTCACTTCAGTAGGAGGACAGTGAGGATTAAGAGAATATTGAAAGCTTTTCCCAACATTAAGTCCTCAAACACATCATCCCCCAATTTGTATGGGTGCCAGCCATTGCTTTTGGCAGACTGCACGATGTCTTGTTGTATTCTACAGCCAATTTGTTGACGCTAATTAGCAATTTGGGAACAGAATAACAAGAAAAGAGAAATAAAAAGTTTAGACTGCACACTGCCAGTTACTATAGCAAGACACACAGTTTCATTATGATTTTTTTAATGTAGCTGTTCCTTCTAAACCAGATACGGATATAATTCTACAGAACAGAATAGAATTGTTTACACTGGAAAGGCCTTTGAGACCATTGAGTCCAACCCTTAAGCTAAAGCTGTCAAGCCCACCACCAAACCATGCTCTTAAATGCCCATCCACACATCTTTTACATACCTCCTCCTAAGACTTGTACTCCAGACCCTTCACCACTTTGTTGCCTTTCTCTGGACTGGCTGCAGCACCTCCCTGTCCTTCCTGCAGCGAGAGGTCCAGAACTGGAAACTGTGCTTGAGGTGTGGTCTCATCAGTGCAGAGGACAGGGTCCTGCTGGCCACACTATTTCTGACACAAGCCAGGATGCCATTGGCCTTCTTGGCCACCTGGACACACTGCTGGATCTCATCCAACCAGCACCTCCAAGTTCTTTCTGCTGGGCAACTTTTAGCCACCCCATCCCCAGCCTGTAGTGCTGTGTGGGGTTGTTGCAACCCAAGGGAAGGACCTGGCACCTCACCTTGCTGAACCTCTCACAAGTGTCCTTAGCCCATTGATCCAGCCTGCCCAAATCCCTGTGTAGAACCTTCCTACCCTCCAGCAGATCCACAGTCCTGTTCCTCTAAAAGTCTTTATATTCTAGCATTTTTGTTTTTCCCAGGGGCAAATGAAACAAACTGGTGGGATCAACACACTAAACCGTAAGAGATACTTACACTGCCACTGTATTCTCTCACATGAGCTACCACGTTCATATTACTATGTTCTCTGATGTGAACTACCAAAATATTTACATCAAATATCTTTAATATCCTACTGATTTTAACTAATTAATTTTTTAAGGTAAGAAAACAAAAGGCAGAGTAAAAACTGTGATGAATAAGCAAAGACAAGAGGCATGTCTGGGTTTTTTTAACTTTATCGTACCCAAGCTTCTTTCAGGGATATACAGACACAAAGATCCAGCAGATGGAATCTTCTCTAGGGTTTGCTATACCATATCCATAATCCTTTCCTCCAAAAGCAGATCCTTTGGGCCCTTGTGCCCAATCTCTCCTATTTGGGAGAAATTATTTTTCTCACAGCCACAAAACTAATAGTTCATCACCTCTCTTCAGCCGTAAAGCTGGATGTAGGGACTCATGCTGCCCGCAAATGGCCTGTTTTAGCTGCAGGGGAAAAGGCAGTCGATGCCACCCAAGGTCCTCAGCTGGCCACTGCTTCAGTGAAATGAACTTTCAGCTGGTGACCATGACTCTCCCCTGAGGCTTTCCAAAAGGCTGTCTGCCTGAGCGCAGGCAGCATTTGACTAGGCAGCAGCAGCCAGCTCCATGGATGCTCCTGTCTCTCTCTGAGTCTTCAGGGGCATGACCTGGGTACCACTTCCCTTTAGGAGCTGTGGCTAGATAGCCGTGAAGGAAAAGCAGCTTCCCCTCTCCTGTATGTATCACAGGTAGCATGTACTTCACACGAGAGAACACAAAAGGAAGTCTTAGTCTCCTTTAAAGTATTTTTGAAGGGCATTTTGCAACCTCTTATCCCTTTGCAGATGATGGGGGTGTGGGATGGCAATCACAGAAGTATGAATCACTGCACCTGAAAGAGACTGATGAAGCACCTTGGTATGAACATCCACCCCAAAAGAGTTTCCAATCAACTTAACCATGTTCAATACTGACATTTAGACCTTCCACAATGTCCTTCAACCCTTCCTCTTCAGTGTCTTCACTGTCTAATGCCAGACTACTCTGATACATGCAAAAATATAAAAGGAACAACTTTCCCTGCTTCCAGCACCACCTTTCCTCTGTTCTCAAAACTCCTGGTTTTTGGTTTTGGTACAGACAGCTGCTATCACAGCTTTTGTTGCTGGCTGAGCACAGAGCACTTCAAGAGGCACAGGTGGCTCTAAGACACCGATTAGTGCTGAAGCAATTCTTCAGAATTTCTTTCTCAACAAAAGCAAGTATATCTTAAACAGCTGCCTTGCACAGAAAAGGGGAGTGAGCCAAATACTTGCAATGGCCTTGGTAAGAACTGCCATTAAAATGCCACAGACACAAGAATGTTTACATGGAACTGATGAGGACACTAAAAACCACTCTTTCCTCTCAATTCTGTTAGCATGATGGCTTTGCTGGCGTGCGCCAGCACCTCAGCCAGGCACAGGCTAGCACATCCACTGCAGCTGCACCCCTTGGGCCAGCTCACAGATTTCTGTCCTGCCCAGCAGGTTGTGGCTGGTGCAGAGCACCCAGGTAGTGATCAGATGGTCTGTCTGAACAGGGAGGCTACCCATACTGGCCATCAAATCTACACACTCGAGTTTAGGATGTGTATCAGCTCAAGGAAGGGGTCATGGAGCAGTACTGGAGGTATCAACATAAGGGAGAGTAATAGATGCAACCCAAACAGACATTTACTTGTTGTGCATCCCTACTCTGAAAGATTTAGGGCAAACCAAGCTATAAATTTTTCCTATTTGTCCGTGTCACCACAAGCTATTGTAATGTATTAGAGCTACTGAAAAAGATAGGAATATAACAAGCATCCCTTCCCCCAGGGAGTGAACACAGGGAGTGTCATAAACAACCACCTAAGACTTGGGAAATTTTGCATGCCTCCATGAGCCTGTCCTAAAAGCTCTGGTACTATGTAAAAAACTTTGCTTTGTTTAGGAGATGCCAAATAAAATGGGCTTACTGTGCAAACAAGATTTAAAAGTTTGACTTGAGGAGTGAAGAGACCCATTTTTAAAGATCTCCATTTTTTTCTGCACCTCTTGGGATTTTGTTAAAGGCCTGACTCATGTTGATGTTTCCACCTGGACCTATTTTCAGCCTTCATAGCAGGACTAGTGTGGTCCAACTGATGGGCAGGTGTTATGGTAATAGTCTAAGTCAGCTTCATGAGGTGAAGTGTCAGAATGGTGAGAAAAGGGTGTTGGGTTTGCCCATCCTCCACTCTTTCCTCCATCCCCTCACCGACTTTGTTCTAATTCTTTTGCAGTCCAGCTCAGAAAGGGGTGTACAAAAATCCCTAATCCTGCCTCAAAACCAAATGCCTTTTTGAAGCCTTACTTCTGTGCATTAAACCCACTATGCCAAATTCACATCAACACTTCAGCCCACTAACATCCCAAGCCCAGCAAACCCTACTATAATTAAACGCCGCCTCCTGCCTTGGCTTCAACAGCTGATTCTTCTGTGTCTGCCAATTCTTCTGGCTCTTGCTTTGCATGTACTGATACTCTCCTTACCTACCATATTTCAAAGAAAATTTAAAAAATGCAGATGATCAGATTACAAAACTTTTCTCCACTTTAGGATTACATAATTTTTTTTCACCTAACATTTAAGGTCTTAGGCAGCCATCAACAGCTTGCTGTTGGCACTTGGTATGCTGGCATGAGAGTTAACTGAGGGTGGCCAAGGAAACCAGCCACCCACTGCCCAAATCAACCAAATTCGTCTGCTAGAACAGAATGCCCCCCACTGCCAGTGTGTTGGTAGTGATCCTGAGAAACGCAGGAAAGGGAATCTACTGCAGGTAGCAAAGAACAAAATAGATTTGAGGTAAGTGTAGGCCCACAGTGTGTCAAATTATGATGGACAGGAAAGCTGAAAGGATAAAAGGCCACCAAAAATTCTTTGAGAGAAAGGTGGATTGACTGCACTTGCTACAGCACTGAATCTGCCATCGTCTTCAAAATACGATCCAAGCTGCAGATTTATGTATTTCAAAAGGTTACACAGAATTAATGTCTTTGAGAAGGGCTTTCCATATACACACACACTGAATTTTTGCAGCATGAAAACTGTCATGGGAAACAATGTGCATCTACGTGGTTAAACAAGAGGTCAGAGGGGAGTATCCCAGAGACAGATAGGTTAATGATTGCCTCAGTTCCTTAAATGTCATTTCCATGCTGTATCTCAAAGTTCAGCCAGACAGTTCAGAATAGTATTAGGACCACTGTTATTTAATGATACTTGATAGGAAGTGATTTGTAGCAGCAGCTTCTGAAATTAATTTCTAAATTGTCAGCTGACTCACTTGTATAATTTGTCAGGTACTTGTGGTTTCAATATTCAATATTAACCAGAGTGACTGGACTTTTAAGATACAAACTGGAATTCTTGTTTATATGCAGGCCCAAGGAAGGTCAATGAGTCATAAATATACAGTATGTAGAACTAGAAGTGTTCTGTGTTACAGACAGCCCTCTGCCCCAGGCACCAAAAGACTGCAAATACATGTAATAGATAATATTAAAGGGGTTTATTCTTAACAATTACCTTAGGATTAAGAAAAATGACCGCAAGATTGCATATCTGAGTTAGCCCTAGAATGCTTTTTCAGACTAATTTGGTATCTGATAAAGATGAAGGATTAACCAAAATTTTGCAAGAGGAGTAGAATAGACAAGATTAAACAGTCTTTTTCTATTCCTCTTATTACATTTTCATTGCAACCAGGATGTAAGAGTTTGCTTGTTTACAGAAGTTTTACATAGCAGAGAGGAAATACTGAATTTGAAGTAGGATGACTGCCCTACTGAAGAAAAATTTCATAGCATTTGTTCTGAAGATCCTTCTTACAACAGGTAAAAATCTCTGCTGTGTAGGAGACAAAACATTTGGAAATAAAGATTTGTGTAGAATAAAAATTTTATCTTTACAGTCCTACAGAGTGAAGATATTTCTAATATCAAATTTTTTCATGTCTTGCTATTCACACAGCTTGACTGGGTGACATAGATGGGTCAGCTTTATTTTTTGATATATCTGGTTTTCTAGAATCCTTAGGATTTATATCTAAAATGAGAAGACACTTTTCTTCATTAGAAAGTACCACAAAATGTCAGGATGAAAAAATGCTCCAATAAAAAAACATTACATACAAGCTTATCCTCTTTATTCTACATGAACATCTTTGTCATTATGACATTATGTCATCATTGACATTATTCCATATTTATCTTGGTGTTATTATGATCAAACTGGATTCCTGAAACTGTATATATTCCTCTGCCTCAGTGGCTGTGAGAAGATGCTGCCATAGGTGCAAAACCTTTATTGGAATCTTTGATGAGTAACAATGCACAAAAAGCTCTAGCATAAGAGAGGAAATGTGACCACCAAATCACAAATTCCAAAGGTTGCCAGTAATGAAGTCCCAGAGAGAAACATTCTCAAGAAAACACTGAAATCTCTGCTGGATGGCAGCAACTGTTCAGAAAGGCACTTAGACCTACAACAGAGGCACAAGGCTATTATTACTCTATAGTACTATCAGTAACACAGAAATAAGAGTAGTGGCTGTTCTTAGCTTTCAGTACACCAAGATCTAATGAATTCTTTATCATTTAGCACAGCACCTCCTTTTTACTATGAGGAACATCCACTTACAAAACCTTCACTAATGGTAACCCTGTTTTCCAACTTGGGAACAAGACAGGTGAAATGAACACTGGTGTGTGATGATGACTTTTCTGTTTCAAGACAAGCTGCCTTTGTACCAAAGTGATGCCACTTGTTCTCCCCTGGTCTCAGGTGCACCACTTGTCCTCCTTTTTCATTTCAGGCCTGCCTAGTCTTTTGCTCCCTTCCTTTTTACTGCCATTAGACCTGAGTTGCCCTGAGAACCTCAGTTACCACCCAGCCCCATGCAGAGAGAGCTGCTGCCTGAGCCCCCGGACTCCTTAGAAGCAAACCAGCCCAGGGCCTGCAGAAGCAGTGGCATCTCTGACTTCAGGAAAACTCTCTCGACCAGGCACAGTTGATGCACAGCCCCTGGAAGCTCAGGATCATTGATGATCAGGCACCCTCAGTGCTGCTGATGCATCAGCTGTCCCAACCCAGGGCAAAACTCCAGCAGGTCTGCAAATTCCACCAGGGAAAATAAGAGCTCCAACAGATTTTCTGTTCCCTAACAAACACTCTCCAGACCTGGAGTACCATGCAGTGACAACACTAACAACAGGTTTTTCCTTCTTATTTTGCTCCTGCTGTCTGCTGGGAGGACATAACTTAAACATGAGTGTGTTATTCCAGATATAAAATGTGGTGGCTCATCTTGGCCAGGAAGCTTTCAGGAGTAGTACTTTAACATCAGCATTGTTGTTTGTGGACTTCCTATAGAAATAAAAAAATATGAATGCGCACACAGAGCATAGAGATAAATTTTGCACTACAGGACATCAGGCAGAAGCTGAATTCTCCAAGAGCCAGTTTCCATAAAGTCACGAAAATCAAGAGATACAGGGTTACAAAGGAGCACTGTGGAGTACAGCATAGGCACACTGCCTAATTTCTATTTAAACCATCAGATAAATCAACTGCATGCTTTTTTTCAGCCTTCAAAACATACAGAGTCCTTCAGCACATCAAACAACCCATCCCAAATAGCCTTGTCATATAGGACCTGCATTTAAACCCTACAGAATACTTAAAGGACAGAGATGTGTAAAGGAGCAAAATATTTCAGTTTAAATTCATTAGAGTCCTCAAAGAATGGCATGCAAAAAGGGAAAAGTTTTGGGGAACTGGAGCCCTAAGAATTGGAACTGTTCTGTAACCCTATTGACCAAAATAGAGCGGAAAAGGATTTTTTATGAGATCAGCAACACCAACAGAGGTGGGGAACCCACCCTAGCGGGGCTAATCTCCTCTCAGTTTCCTGATCTGAGCATTAACATGCACAAATACATTCTTTCTCATGCTGCTGATTTAGAAGTGTGTGGTGATGAAGCTGAAAGGGGCACGGACACATTGCTCTCATCCACACACCAGCACCAAACAGAACTACATCACCAGCTGAGCAGCACTGGAGGTCGTTATTACACAGGGAGAAGGAAACTCATGTTTTTTCCATCTATTACCCTTTCCTCCACCTATTGCCCAGGTATCTGGCACTGGCTGAAAAAAGTGAGAACATGTCCCAGGCGGTGCCAACAGAGGGATTAATCAGAGAAGTTTGTACCCACGTGTGACCCTCTGTCTTGTAAACATTGTGCTGCCTCTGCAGAAGACTGGCCAAGTCATTCACTGGCTCTGTATTACTGCTGGCATAACAGAGGAAGGAAGGGGCAGGAAAGCAAATCCACTAAAAATGGGTTAGCCAGAGTCTTTATCTAATGACTCAGAATAACAAGTGAAAAACAAGGATTATGAAAGTACAGACACTGTTGCATGAGGCCATTCATTCGACTTGTGTTCCCCAGTGACGCAAGAAGCAAATGAACTGAGCACTATTGACAATGTATGATTCCTATCTCGCTGCCTGCAATACAATTTAGAGGCTGCTTCCAGAGATAGGCTGTTCCAGAGATAAAAAGTGACATGAGGCAGCTCGTAAAGAAAGAGAAACAGACTAAGTTGATTTTAAAGGGTTTTTTTTGCACTTTTCCCCCATCAGAGAAATGGAAATGAACTGACTGCTAAAGGCTGATCAAATGGGGCTCGTTCTTCTAGTGGTACTGCTTATTCCCCTGGAGAAGCAGAGAAGTCTTCTGCATGACTAAGGCTGTCTGGAAACATAGCTCGTCATGGCCACACATGAATCACTTGACACTAAGGAGCATCTTTCTCCACTGGCCAGACGTGGGCAGGCATGAACATCAATCAAAAATCCTGTCTAGGACTCTTCACAGACCCCAGGGTTCCTACACAAGCCTGAATTGCTGTTATTCCTCCTAACAGTCGAGCAATTAAAGGGGATGATGTCCTAGGCTCCATCATCAGGATTTAGGGGTTGAAACTCACTCTGTATGTCAAGAGAACACTAATGCTGCCATTGCTCAAGGTTTTGGAGCACCTTTTGATCTGCAGATCCAGCAGCTTGCTGTGCAAGTTATCAAAGTCTTACCTCTATTTTATAGATGGAATAAAAGTGTTAAGCACAGAGAATAGTGCAGAATGGATTAAGATCTCCTGTGCATAGGGCACACAAGTGAAATGGTCACTCCCGGGTCACGTCAAAGGAGGAATCACCACAAACCCTCAGGATTTCAATACTTGCCTTGCATTTCTCATGTCTGGCAAAACCAAGTTCCTTCCGACTCGAAATACTTTACAGGGAAGTGATGAACACATTGAGCAACAAGAGATAGGGAACAAATGAGAAATAGTTCACATTAAAAGATGTCCCAGTGACCAAAGAAGCCATGTTACCATTTTCCAGCATGGAACAGAACAAATCCTGTGAAGCAGCAGCATCGTGCGTCACTGGCCTCTACTCTGCCTCTGGACAAAAACCTCTTCAGGAATGGATGGTGCTCCCTTCACTGACCTCGATTCTCCATCAGAAGTCAGGAAAGAAGGGAGGGTTTTCAGTGCACATATTCTCCTAGCTTATTTTGCATGATCTCCATGGGACAATGTCAGGAAGAACTATATTTGAATGCTGAATTCCAATGAACTACAAGTTACACTGGTAAAATACTGGTAGGTTTAGTATTTTCTACTATGAGACAATACAAAATGAATGCCTTAGCCTTTTCCCAAAAAGGTAGCTTCTTTGATAGAATTCATGAGCACTTTTAGCCATTAAAGATCTTTTGGTCATTGCTAAAAGCCTACTTTATTAACTCCATTTTGTCTAGCCAAACACCTCCTGTAACTTGGGCATTCCTAATCTTGCCATGGTACTCCACATAAGAGAAAGGAAGCCTAAGATCCAACAGACTATTTACCAAACTGTGATTCTCGTCTGACGTCATACTTCTTGACAGAGATTTGTTTTCAGAAAATGTATGCGCTTAGTTTGTTATTTAATGAGCCTAAACAGATGACGTACCAATTTTCTAAGCCACTTTTCCCCAAAAGAGGTGTTACTTCTCTTTTCATTACGAAATTATGACAGCCAAAGTAGACCAAAATCTACAGCAGCTTGAATGCCACAGAGAAGGCAACAAGTACACCAAGCTTGTTAGAAGCATTAGAGAAAGAAAGTTATCATGACAGAATCACATTTGCTTCTAAATTGCAAATCTCAATGTCCATTCATGACATGATATCAAAACCAGCACTTCCCCTCCCGCCCCAAAAACACCCACAGGCTCACGAACTGACTCAGCAGATGGAGTTTCTAGCCCCTGCCCTCTCTTTTAAGTGCTGTTAATTAAAACAATAATGCTTCTGTCTTCATACATTAATTGCATAAAAGGTTATGAAATACTGTGATACAGAGGCCACGCAAATATCTGAAACAGAATCTGTGTTCATTCCCACTTCTCTTTAAATCTTATTGGGATTTCCCTCTGTAGTTAACACGATTAGTAGCACGAAAACCTCAGCCTCGGCTTTCTCCCTAAAACCACTTGTTTGCTGTGGAATTTGCCTCAGCTCTGTCTTACTGCCCCTGTAACACTCCCAGTCTGCTCAGGTTACTAAGCCACCGAAACTCTGTGGCTCAAGTAGGAACATTAGCTCTGCAGTTTCTGAAGAATGCAAAATCTTGGAAACTGGGCAGGAAAACACTGATGTCCATGCATGTTTTAGTCAATGTGTTGAAGGCTTCTCACACTGGATGTGTTCAGGAGTTAGAAATGGGTCTCCTGAGCTCAGAAGCGCTCACAGCAGATCGTGATTTCTCCTGAACTACCCAGACACCTCATCACAGCCCTGTGAAACACCACGAGGATCTGCTCCAGAGAACTTCAAAACTTCTCACAACTGGAGTGTGTTTGAAACAAGGCTCCTGACACAAAAGGGCAGGACTAGCTTCAAGCTATGTTTGCTTCACTTCACATTTCCTTCATTCCTCAATTGCTTCTGTGTCTCTTTAGAAAGATTTATTCTCAGACATATTTAAAGGATATTAACCTATGCTTCCAGAAAGCAAATGTGCTCATAAATTGTTTCACAGAAGAAAAGAATCACTTTTGTCAGTTACCAACTCTTCCTTCTCTGATTTATGCTGCAGAGCTCACTGGCCTCTGTAAGCATCCAGCCAAAATGGAAGCTGTTGCAAAAGCAATTTTTGCAGTCATTTAGCAGAGTTATACCCCAAAAAATCCCACCAAAACCCCAAACTTTCTCCTCCTGAGCTATAACCAAGGAAAAGCACCAAAATCACACCACGCTGACACAGAAAATCACAGAAGAATACCAACAAATGGGACAGACAATTTCCCTTATCAACACTGGGATATTGGTTCTTAAAAAGAAGGAGATTGTGAATCCATAAAGCGCATCCTGGAGCCCTTCAGAGTAATGCATCAGATCTCACTCATCTTTCTCTGGATGAGGAGCTCATATTCAGAATTGAAATGCCTACAGGCATTAATAATGTGCAAATCTATAGAGAAGCATACACTGACATAGGAAATGTAGAAATGGCCTTTAAATAAGTTTTCTTTTGATAAAATTCTACATTTTATCTGAAATTATTATTTCACTCCCAGACTTCTGAAATGGTGATCTTATATTTCAATTCAACTAAGATAGGTTTTATAGGTAATACATTTTAAAATGAAGAAAAAGAATCAGGTATTGAAAATGAATAATTTGTCATTTCCGTCCAGTGCTTTGGGGTTTCTCCATTTGTTACAATTTTTTCTTTCTGAACTTTCCCACTCCTACCACTTCTTCTGATGCCCTACTTTTCCCATATTATTCCTGTGCTGTCAGAAAACTGAGGAAGCAAAAACTTAAAATAAAATTGCTCATGAAGGGCAATGCCTCTCTAAATCTCCCTGTGTTGTGATGGTTCTCCTTGTTGCCCAGTTTTCTGCAGTGAGGTGCCCACATTAAAAGCACAATTGTGATTTCTCCTTCACAAAAAGTGCATACTGTCCAGTTGTTTCATAAACGTGTTTGGGAGGTAGAGGGAACAACATCATCATTTCCTTTCAGGTTGCTTTTAAGTTTGTAACCTTTTTTTTTTTTTTTTTGTAAACCTTTGAGCAGAGGGTAAATAAACTACAAGCTACAATCAAGCAGTATCACAACAAATTCCTCTTTTTTCCTCCAGGGAAACAAAGTCCTTTCCAGTAGTCACTGAATGCTCAGCGACTTGGAGCATTTGGCTGTCAGACACACTCCAGAGTGGTTTCCTAGCAGACTAATAGATGCTAATTGCTGTAGCCTTTCCTTTGAAATTCAAACCCTACTTGTAAGCTCTGACTGTTTCTGGCTTATTGTTTTTAAATTTTTTTTAGGACCAAGTAGATTCACACATTTTCTTCTACTTTCTGTTTGAAAAGTTTGATGAGCTTGCACTACCCCGTACAGAAGCTACAAATACAACTTCAGGAGGACTCAAACACAACTATTTCATACAGTCAGTTGTCTTTCTAGTTCATTTTGCTTCCATTAGGAGATCAGACCACTTTTCAATACCCCAATAGCCCGCATGAACATGATTAGGATCACTAAATGAGTGAGTTTAGTATGAACTAGATGGAATCTGAAAGATGGGTGGCAGCAGCAGCTCATGGATTAACCATTCAGGAGGCAACTGGAGACTTTCTGTCCCCTGCAGGATAATTCAGTGACAGCCAGCACTGAGAAACACGAGTCTCCAGTCTTATCATTCAACCTGAGCAGCTCCTTTCAAGTGTTGGCCAGAGCAGATGATATTCTTCATGGTGACTGATCAGAAATGAACAAATGGGGCAGTGGGATGGGAGCTGAGCTTTATGGCTGCAAAGGAAAAGATGACACACTGAAAGAAATAATTTTAGGTTGCTCATAGAGATCACCAAGCTCTGAATTAAATTTGTTCAAGTTACAAAAAAGAAAACCCCAAAAAACAACAACCCCCCCTCCAAATGTACATGAGTGAATAAAATGTGCATATACATTCACACAAGTAAGATTTTGATACATACAGTTGACATAGATAAAAACGTATTTAGAAACCAAAGAGATCTTATCTGAACGTCTAAAGCAATCTAAGTTGCAACAGACCTATAGAGAGAGGCAGTGAGAAGTGGATCAGCTTTGAGAATTTGTGAGAATTACTGAAAAGGAGAGTTATAAGTGATACAGAGACAAGAATAGGCTGAGAAAAGCTGAAGTCCACTAAGATTACCTGTGAAACAGATTGTTAAAAAACACATCTGTCAGACTGAAGGTTTTTGAGGAAAAACACACTTAGCATGTGGAAGGATTTTTTTCCCCACACACCATAAGATGCAGCTAAAAGTTCACAAGAGGAGTTGCACAGGTAATAAGATACCATGCTTGCATTAGATAGATATATTTAATTTTTTCTTAATTTTCTGCAGAGTTGGCACATTGACCAAATCTGGGCACTGTAATAATTTCAGCTATCCATGCCTCAAAGGGAAACTTTGCTTTTAGTTAAGTTGTAGTCAATTAATAAATTACAGACTTCAAGGCTGTTTATTCTTTTCTGAGAGTAACAATTTATCATGAGCATATTTAATATTTTGTAGGCCAAAGTGGAGGTTGGAGAATTCAATAACTGTAATTAGACGTATGTAGCTGCTCTCATTAAAAGGATAAATCTAATAAAAGACAATTAACTTTTTTTTCTCTCTCATTAAAACAACTCTTACAACTTTAAAGGAAAAAATTCTGTGTTAATAAACTGTGGGTTGGTGGAAAAGAGTAAAAAAGCATAAGTGCATTTAAATTAGGATGAAATGGTAATATTTGACACGTTGGGTATTACCAACCAGAACCTCAGCAGGAATAAGCAAGGGTCAATCTAACGAGTTTGATGAAGCTTGTGTCAGGAGAGCAGACTGAATTACATGTTCCAGCATGAAAAGGCAGCATTAACTCTAATTCTGAACAATGATTTCTTCCAGGGAAGCCCAACTCACATTACAGTGGTGGGGAATACTATTAACCACTTTTATATAAGGGAAAAATAGGACACAGGGGGCTAAAGTGGATGTAAGCAAGATTTCAGTCCCAAAATTAACAGTCCCTGTTTATCAGCTTGTTATCAGCTCAGTCAAGTTGCTTCCCAATACTTTTCATGTTTTATTTTAACTGTGATTATAATCTAGCTCAATTCTTTAATTAAAAAACTTACACCGAATATGCACAAATTTTTATAATTGAAAAGATAACTTGTCCTTGGAACAGAACTGCTACTCAAAACTTAAAATTAGTACCATATTTTGCTCAGATTTTTTTACTCTGCCTTGGTGAATGAATGAATTTTCCTTCTTTTGCTGTAAGGGATCCTTTTTTTTCTTAATACTTGAACATTGATGACATGCAATTATACAGAACTTATTTCCTGCTCAGAAGTGTTTATAGCAAAAGAGACTTCTGAGCTATGCTTGTGACAAAAAGAATTAATTCTTATAGAATACATTATTTCAGAGGCCAAAGGAAATTAATAGCTCGTTGTTATTTCCTGCATACCCCAAAAATGCTTGGAAAAAATGAATAAACAAAATCAAAATCCCCCAATTTACCAAAAGAAAGTTCTTTGGAGGGATCAGAGTGACTAGAAACTGTCTAAAAATATTTATCCTAGTTATCGTCCCAAAGTGAAGGAAACACCAGAAGGGTCATTGAGACCACAAAATCATTATCCATTCTTCTATGTATTTTATGTATTTTTGCCTTTTCATCCACCTGTTTCATCCACTTGTTGCAGCTGGAATAGAGCCCTCACCAGACCATCCTTTATGGCGCCAACACCTGCACTTGTGAATGTGGGGGTAGCTTTGCCATGGACATTCATGTCAGATAAAACAGGGCATTTCTGGCTGTCATCAGCCTCACCCTAACAGTAATTAACAAAATGACTGAAATGCTTTTGACTGTTTGTTATTATTAACTCCTCTCAGCATGACACAGTCTCTTGCAATACATCAAGGCACTGCTGAAATGGGTTTGTGACTAATCAGTAAGTTATGACCCACCTCAGCTCTGTGCAGGACAGACCTTTGTGTTCTGCATCATTCATAAACTTAACTGGAGCAATGCAGCAAAGCTCATTGTATTCTTGGCATCATTCGTCACTGAGTGCTGGGAAAGTGCTTATTCTATTTCTTTAAATTTATTATCCAGCTCCTATAAATGAAATTAACTAATAGGTTTTCATCTTGCCAACTACTGGTAAATGGCTATAATACTTGAAATAAGATTTCATATCTAGCCAGCTAGATGGGCTTTCTCTCATATTTTACACAAGAATGACTGCTTTTCCATATCTTATTCATATTATATATATGTGTGTGTGTATGTACATGTTAAGAGGCAAAAGCAGGCATGAACTGTATTTTGCTCTGCTGTTTCTACGAATCAGCAATCAGCATCTTCTAGTATCTATATAGAAACATTCTTGTATTTTTTTAACTTGTTTGCATACAGTGATATATATTTTATCAGTTGGAGACATACTGAAGAATCCACTGGAAGTAGAACAGAAAATGTACTTTAAGTTTTGTACTTTACGTGACAGGAATTCATCAGTTTACAAAGATATATGCTAAGGTATCTATCTACGATTGTACCTATTGAGGCTTTTGGTGCTTTCCTGGATAGGAGAGCATAAGAAAAGCCCAAAGTAGTTCTGATATTTCTTTCCAGAGAACAGGAAAGTGTACAAACATCGATTTCAATTCCATATATTTTTAAAAAGCACCTCTGACATTTGCTATTTCAGCAGTATTAATAGATTATGTATATTGGTAACTTTCTTTGAAATACAAGTTTAGGATGGGGTAACTGTGTAAATTTTAAGATTTGCAAGATCTTCTTTCTTTAGATTCAAATGTTTTTTTCCTGAATTCATGCATAAGCCACAAACCCACCCTTTACCTTTTTTAATTCCCTGATAATTAGAGCAATCGCTGGATAACAGAGATGGCTACTGGGGAACTAATCATAGCAAATCACTTGTGAGAGCATCCAGTTGCATCATCACAATTTCCACCCTCCTCATACTGAAGCCAGGGCAGGAGCAGGGCCAAAAGTCTGGTTCCATTCCACCAGAAAACATCGGCACTTGGAGCTGATGATCCTGTAGTCTTTTCCTCTTCCCACTGGCCTTCTTCAGAAATCATAGGCAGCAGCCTGCCTTGATCTTTAAGGCTTCCCAAGAGTGAAGGCTCGGCAAGGAAAGTTTTATATGAAAAACAGAGGACCCCTCAGAGGACAGTGGATAATGGCACAGCAAGAGAAATCTGACCTGGCCACTGACCACAAGGCTGGTACTGTTTCCATGCAACTGGATGTGAAGGACAAACTCCTAAAGTCACTCGATGAAAGGAGAAGAAAGGAGAAGGTGCAAAAAAATGCTTAGCGCATATCAGAGCTCCAAAGACACCTGCCAGCACCCTGCACCACTGTGGGCATTTCCAAGGTAAATCCATGCTTGTAATATACCAGCTACTGAAACTGGTCCTTTTGTTCTTGATATTACACTGCTTTTTATATTTGCCTCCTCCCCATAGCACTGTGCAGGCCCTTTTGTTCTGTACTGCACCTAACATTCCCCTGACAAATCAGACTTCAAAAGAGTATGTCAATGCATGCAATTCAAACACCTGAAATGTGCTGCATGTGTTACTCTGCACCTGCAGCGCTGCTTGCAAAGGTGCAACAAAGACAATATTTTTAGGTGAATCTGCTGCCACCTCCGTGTATTTAGTCTCTTGCTTGAGAGAGAGAGACTGAATACCCAACCACATATTGTGCGGAGCCACGAAAGTAGAGCAATACTCTGGTGGGTGTGCTAAGTATTATTTTTACTAAAAACTTGAGAAGAGGTTGAGGCAGGAGTCCCTGACTGGCAGGTTCTTCCAAACTCCTACACTTTGCCTGTGGCTCCCACTCAGCAGCCAGAAATTCACATGGACAGACATGTGGACCTCACGTTCCTTCAAGGATTCTCTCTGCTGATAACCTGGGCATATAAAGACACAGGCAGTTTCCAGGTCTCTCCCTCAGCCTTCCCCTGTTGCTGCACACTCTCTAGTAGCTCATGTTTATTTTTTCATTACAAGAGCCTCCCCTTCTAATTGCAGAAGCATTAGCAGGCATGGCAGAAATTTCTCATTAGCCTCCTGGCAAAGGAGGGAGTCGTCGTTTTCCCAAACTGGGTATCAAGGGAGGGAACTCCACAGACATTTTTATTATTACAAAAATTAGTAGAGCTCTAGAGTCTCTTTAATATCTTTGCAGCTACTTTTCCTACTGGCAGCAAGAGCTACGTTGTCAGCTGCCTCCAGAATTACGAATAACTATCAGTTATTCACAGCCCTATTTTCTATGAACGGTACAGAGAGGGAGTCATGGGCACAGACAGTAAATCATCTCCACAGCACAGGCAGCAGAGATGGGAACAACTCAGCAGCAACAGCAAGCTCAAAGTACAGTCTCTAATGACAGGTCCTGTGCCGTGTGTCAGTTTAAATTGAGTGTACTTGTGAGAGACACGTTACATCCTTTACAGCAGCCCTTACAGAAGAACAGGAACATGTTTCACAATGCACCAAAACAGTTGGTTACATCAATACACCTAACGTCTTTTATTGTTGTCCATCCTGCAATAAAAAATAAACATCCAAGATTTTGAAGCTGCTGTGGTTGGCGAGACAGAACACAGAAGAGAGAATTATCCCCCCAGTATCTGTGCCTAAATATATGCACTGTAATAATGTTTCAGCTTCTGCTCACTTCAGAAGTTGTGATTCACTCTACCTTAGTGGGGTAACATACCACTGCTCTAGCATCACAACACAGATGCTGTGATGCATCTGGTAAGACTTCACATTGATGTTTGTAAAACCTGTGTTATGACTGCAGCAGCACAAAAGTGTTTAATGCTAATGCTGCTTCCTAGAAGACAGTTAAAAGGCATTAAGAGAGAACATCTGCAGGAGCACTACAGAATGTTTGTCAAAACACTGTCAATACAGAAAAATATATGCGATGTTGAAGAAAGCACATCCTAAATCAGTTACAGAGAACACTGTGGATCATCAAAACATCATTAAATCAATAAGTAGCTTACTTTGCATCAGTGAGCTCTCAGCACATCTCTATGTCCAAGGAAACGACTGCTGTGGTTGTGTCCACTTCCTTATGCAGCCACCCAGCACTGCACTGCTTGGGATTTCAGCAGTGCCAGTAAACACTGACTAAACATTTATATTTACTCACAAATTCGAGAAGTACAATCATTTTAGTCATGTAAGCCTCTCTTGTCAGATTTCTTTTTTTTAAGTCTGCATTTGGGGACTAAGCTATTTCAAAATATTTTTTAAAGACATTATAAATGTAAAGATAAATCAAAGCATCTTCAGGAAAATCAAAGCTCCCCCTAGATGATCCAGATAAATATTGTGCAGAGATACATTTGTCACAAGTTCAAAAAACTGAAACTTAAAATGTTTGTCATGTTCTCTTCATCTCAGCATTCAATACTGAAAGATACTCCCAACCCTATGATTAAATCACAGTCTAATGTTATGAACTGAAAGAATTGCACTGCAAGGACAGTGATACACAACACAAGGAATGAAGTCATCTCATTGTAGTATCATGCATGACAAAGATATGGGTATCATCATTACAAACGATAAGAAATAAAGCAATAAGCAGATTTACCTGAAGTAGTAACTGTGTTCCGTTCCTGCTCTGTTTCATATTCCTTCCCGGATAAACACCTCTGAAGTATATTTGCCACTTTGTACTAATATTTTATTCATAGCACATGCATTCTTCATTATTAAGTGAAGACCTGTAAGGTTTTCAGACAGAAGGCAGAGCATGGGGGGACCAGAGATCCCCCCATTCCCAGCTCTCCCAGCTGAACTCCTAGGCTGCAGGTGGCCAGAGGGGCTGTGCTGGAGGGAAGTTGCAGTGTATGCAGCTCCTCTCAGCAGCGCTTCTCTCCCCAGCAAACGCAGCTCACTCGCAGTGGAACAGCCTGCAGTGGAATAACAAGAGAATTTCTCAAGTGCCAGTGGAAGCGAAGGAGGGGGTGTGAGGGAAAGCAAGCAAAGAAAAGGCTCGGGGAGCTGCTTCTCTCTTCGGCTAAGGCGTGCTGTACATCCCTCTTGCACTGGGGTCTCGTGAGGATAGGCACGGCTAAGATTTTAAGGCTCTGAGATGCTAGGTAACATCTAGCACAGACAGTTGGCTAAAATAACCTAGGTTAGGGGATGCAGAATATTAAATTTCCAACAGCAATATCAACACCTCCTGTAACATGATGTACATTTTGAGGCAAACAGCAATGTGGTGTGAGATAACATCTTTGGTCTGAAATCTAGTTGCAAAATCACTCTTGCTGTACTACTCCTCCTCAAGATGCACTGGCCACTTTTTAAATTTTGCTTGAATTTACAGCTACCATTTCCCCCAATATATTCTTTAGTATCTTCTCCCCTCTGATGATAAACAAACAAAGAAGAGGTTAACCCTTGCAGGTGATTAGACAGTACTGTTTATTGCTCATTGCTGAATGGCAACTTAAGTGACCATACAGATGAAAAACTGCTTTGCATGTACAAATTGCCAGCAAATCTATACAGCACATGTGCTAGAAAATTAGACTTTTTTTCAGATTTGTGCAAGGTTCATCAGCCATCGTGTAACATGCTGTGCATGAGGGCTATTCATCTGGCACCCATCCCCTCCTGCAGCTCCTGGGCAGCTCCAGAGGCTGAGCTGATGTTTAGTCTTTTTAGGGGAACTCTAACTCTTAAATTACTATAGTCTCTTGCCCATGCTGACTTTGATGACTACCTCTAAGTGACATGAACCCAATTTTCCCTCACCCACCACTTTAAAATGACAATATTATTTACAATTAGTTGTATTAAAAAAGCAATGGTAATGGTGATTAAGTGTTAATAGCATTCACAATGATACAGTAATGACTGTACTTTGTAATCCAGTAATAATAACTCAGAGAAGTTTCTCTCAGGGAGAATTGTCATCTCCATGTGGTTTATATATGCTAATTCCTATGCAAATTAAGAACCCACTGACACATCCTATTATAATACTTGCCCATTTTGAACATGTATTTGGTGAAATCATCACAGTCAGATTATGCTTTGGAAGATGAACACATCCCAGCCTGTACTGTTGCCACGACAAGATATGAGATATGGATCCACCATGGGAGTGTATCCTCCACTTTGGAAGGTGGGTGTTCACTACCACTAAAATGGCATGGACAGTGGGTGGCAGCAGGTTATAATTTCTTTCCTAGATGATCTAATTAGTTCTGTCAATCCTGACCTCTTAAAAACTCAGAGTATAAGAAATAGAACAAACTGATGTATTTTTATTTATTGCTTCAATATCCTAGCATTTTAGATTCATATTTTCTGTTCTAAAGAGCCGAGCATCATAACTATTTTTAAAAGAGAAGCCAGAGCTTTCCATTACTGTAGAAACTGAAGCTTTAAGGGAAATCACGACAAGATCCATAACAAAATCATGACTGCCAGCAGCCACCCCACATAGCATGTGAAGAAGAAACCCCTTAGCAACATCATGTTGTCTCTAAATACAAACTGCTGACAACTTACAAGGAAGAAACAGCAAGTAATGCAAGCTAGACCATGAGTGTCATGTTAGTGTATGACAGAGCCAAGCTGGGACACTTCTGGATGGGAAGGGGGAAGGGGCTTGGGCTTGTGAAGGGAGCGACACACAAATGTCAGCCCAACAGGCAGTGCCATATGTATTGCACTGACAGTGCCTGCTCTGGTGAGAGCTGTGAGAAAAGGCAAACACAATTGCTGAAAAATCTTTCAAAAGAAGAGCACTCCCTTGAGGATGAATTACTCTAACAAGTCAGGACTAAGGAAATCATGAGCTTGTGATATTTATATGCTGCTTATCTTTACAACAGCTAGTGAACAGTGGGTATCATGCTTTGCTTTCACATGCAAGCACAGAAGCACAAGGCGCTAACCAGCCCTGAGAGGGGACAATACTGACTATTCTTAGCTCATGTA
Organism: Campylorhamphus procurvoides; assembly: GCA_013396655.1. Classification (NCBI taxonomy): domain Eukaryota; kingdom Metazoa; phylum Chordata; class Aves; order Passeriformes; family Dendrocolaptidae; genus Campylorhamphus; species Campylorhamphus procurvoides. The sequence continues at coordinate 191,213 of WBMV01002159.1, read as the reverse complement.
GATCTGGATCTCTAACAATGTGCAAGGTCTTTCATTACCTCAGATTCCAAACAGCAATACAGACAGATCATGCATAGAGAGAGGGGATCAACTGTTCCAAAACCCACCACGTGGCTGCAGACCTGAGCATGAGCATCCCTTGCAGATATGCAGGGCCAGCTGGTTGACAGAACGTGTGCCAACCAAGCACATCTCACTCCCGGGCCACCCACACGAGCACGGGGCAGACCACACTCTTGTGTGTGTGACATCAGTGTCACAGAGCAGGAGCAACACTGGTGTGAGTCCTGATCCAAGCCCTGGAGATGTGATGGGTCTGACACATCACAAAGAGAAGAGCCTTATCATTATAGCTCCCTGTTGTACACTATTAACACAAGGGCCAGGAACCTTTGTGAAGATCAGGCTCCTCGGATCTGTATATGAGAGATAAGTGGTAGAGCTGACGTGAATCCTTATTGTTACAGGGTTGGAGACCTCAAGGCCTCCCACAAACACAGACAACTGTACAAACAAGAGGCATTCCTTGCCTGGGGGAGCTAATCATCTAAACGAAAAAGACAGGCAGGGGGTTGGAGGGAAAGCAGAAGCACGGAGAGGTGAAAGCAATTTGCCCAAGGCCACGCAGCCAGTCAGCGAGCAAACCAAAAATAGAGGCTGAACCCCTTGATTGTCAGGCCATTGTTCTCTCCACTAGACTGAATCTCCCATGGTGAATGTGACATTAAATTGGTATTTCTGTTTTGCTGCTGTCATTTTTTAAAAATAAAGAATGACGCCAATGTCTCTGCACTGAGCTGCTGTAATTGAGGCCACACAAGCACTTACAGAAAAAAAAATACCATGGAGAACTTTTGCTAAGAGAAGAAAGCAAAGCCCCTGGACACAGGGACCAGAGAGCATATCCTGATTACCAGCTGCTCCTCTGCCAATAAAGACAAGGCTTACTGCAGTTTTGCAGGTTCTAAGCATTAGTGCCTTTACCAGAGCAAACCCTGGACAAGAAGTGCAGCTGGAGAATGCAGCTAAGGGCACACACCATTAGGAACTGAGAAAGGTTCTGGACCTGCAGAAGATTTTAAGAGTGTCTGCAGTAGCTCTCAGACTGGCAGGGTAAATTCTGGGCAGAACTTGGCACTGCACATGAACCATTGCTGGCGACTGATCAAGACCCTGGCTGCTCTGGACACCACTCCAAGCTGCAGGGCACTTCTTCTTTTAAAGCACAGGTTTTCATACTCCTTAAATGTCACTTCAAAATGCAGTAAAGTCTTCCAGAAGACCCATATCTATGTTTTTCAAGGGCTGCAGCAGTGTCACTGCAGGCACTGCAGATGCAAAACAAGATTTCCACCAGTGTGTACCTGAAGCAGTTTTCCAGGTAACCCTAAAGAGCATATGACATAGCACTTGGAGGCCTCAGCAGGAGGAAAAGCCTCACGTACTGTCCTCATGGAATGGGAATACAGTGTTCCAACACAAGGACAACTTTTCCCAGAGGCACCGATATTTTATTCCATTCATTTCAGAACAAAATCACACAGAATTATTTCAGCTGCATTTTTAAACACACCTCCTCAGTACTACACACACAGCCTGCATCCCCCAAACTGGAAGATAGCAAATGTCCCTCTGATGTTCAAGAAGGGCAAGAAGGCAGATTCAGGGCATTACAAGCTGGTTTGCCTCACCTCAATCCCTGGAAAGATGATGGAGAAAATAAAAGACTAGTGGGTGGATCTTACCAATGTGTACAAATGGAATGAAAAAGAGGGAGCCAGACTCTTCTCAGTAAAACCCAGTGACAGGAAGATACAATGGAGGCAAATGAAAACTGAAAAAATTCTATCTAATCACAGGAAGACACTTCATTTTGAAGGTGATGAAACAGCAGTACAGGTTGCCCAGAGGGACTATGGATTCTCTGTGAAGATATTAAAAACTTGAGTGGATATGTTCCTGGAAAACCAGCTCTAGCTGACTCTGCTTGAACAACAGGCTGGGCAAGATGATCCCAAGAGGTTGTTTCCAGCCTCAGCAATTCTGTGATTTACTGGTGTTTCAGTACATAAAACAGCAGTTTGCTTGCAATGACCAAGCTACAACAGGTGCAGGTGTATGCAAATATCTCACCGTGTTTCTTGGTGTGCTTTCTCTCCTTCTGCCAACAACAGATTGCATCAAATTGAAGAATGTATTTCTAGTCTGAAGATTAATTGGGACAAGTAATTAATTCCCTAGTAAGCTGTGTTAATTCACCTTTGTATTTTGTGTCCTTGTGACAGCTGCTGTGTATGTTCCCCTACTTCTTACCTTTTGGTATGTGGACTGCACTCATTTACCTCATTCCCACTGAAAGTAAAAACTCAGAAAGGAAACTGAAGGCAAGTATGTAACTGTGGCTTCAGTATAGAAAGAAGAGGATTCTACTTTAACAGAAGTAGTCATGTCTAGCACAAAAGTCAGAGAAATTTGTGAAAGGAAACAATTCAATTTAGAAAGATATTGCAGTCAACTTTTAATACAGACTCACATTCAGACACTGAAATGTGTCTGAATACCATACTTTAAGTGAAAGAAGTATCTTATATAGTTAATTTACCAATGTTAAAGCATTCTAATTTTTTAAGAAATAAGTTGACTGATTTCAGCACAATATTAAATAAAAATACATAGTACTTGCTCCTCTCTTGGGGAAAAAAAGGCTAAGAAAACTAGTCTTCAGAAGAGTTAAAATTCCACTATTCCTAGACTGACTTGATTGAGAAATTAGTAATTCTAGATGCCTGCAATAAGGATTTCTCTCTGCCTGCTAGAATATCCATATACAAAACATATTTGAAGGTAGCTGACAGAAGCAGTTTCCTAATTTCAGGTATCCACACTCCCAATACTGTTGAGGAATGGAGTCCTTTCCAGTAATACAGAGTGACGCACTATAAGGTCAGAAGTTCAAAATTCTATAAAACAATTCTGCACCAATTGACTATAATTTCTTAAACTAAGTACAGATAAATATTTTAGAGAATTGTATTCACAGCCTGTTCTTTAAGAAAGTACTGCATTTTTCCATATATTTGGGTAATATATTAGAAAATAATAATAGAGTAAATATCACTAATAGAGTAAATATCAGCTGTTGCTACTTCTTTCATGAGAATCCTCTTGTCATTTCAATCAGCAAGAGGATTAAGAAGATTCACCTTATTGGAAAAAAATAAATTTCCTCTGAATGTACCTACCCATGGCACACTCAATATTTTTGAAAACAGGTTCTGCAGCTATGGTTGACTACTTTTTAAAAGTAAAGGCATGAAGAATTCCTGAACACAGACAAAGGACTTGATAAGGTTTTAGTTGTACAAACTTAAAAGCAGTATTTCTAGAATTACTTGGAATCCCTGCACTTCTGAAAGACAGTTCTGAAAGAGCAGTTTTGGGATCTAAGAATTAGGATGGGGAGACTGGAAAAGGGTTATGGGACTTCCTATTACCACAGCAACCCAAACAGTTGTGAGTTTTCATTTCTTGTTTGGACATTATCTATTTAAGATCACCATCTACCTGCAAATCCCCAAGATTCACACTTGAATTCCTGTTTGACAGCAGCAGAAAGCAGATCCCTTCACCCAAAGGGGTTTTGTTTGTATTTTGGTTTTGTTTTTCTCCAAAAAATCTGACTATATTTAAAAATAATACATCCTACAAGCTAAAATACTGACTCTGTATTATGATGACAGTGTTGTTATAAGAACTGGTCTTAGGATTCTACAGTCAGACACTAAAACCCGTGGCTACAGCAACGCTGGCTTCCTGCCGTAACCTGCAGAGCACAGCAACGCTTCAAAACACATTGCCAAACTAGACTTAAAAATGAAAAAAAGCAAGCCTGGAAAATTTATGTAGTGCTATTTCCTGGAAAAAAAAAATTAAAAACCTTAGAATGGTGGCAAAGTTAAAATGAGGTTTTCCAAAACAGCTCAAGTTCATAACCAAGATCAGTAGTAAAGCAAAAACACTGCAGCTGTGGCTTCCCTTCTGTCTGCTCTAAAGTCCACTATGCTTGAGTTAAACGTGAATTTGACTTCAATAGAGTTCAAATCCTGAAAACTTGAACCCCCCAGGTCAATACTGTATTAAAAAGATGACCACAACTGGATAGTCTTCTACTAGAACTCATAAACGAAGCTGTGAATTTTCTTACTTTCCTCTATGCAAAGTCATATGTAAGAACCACCCATAGCCATTCTGTTGGATGCTTCCAGTAAAATTAAGCCCCGCATCAATGAGGACAGGAGTATTTAAAGAGGCCTTTGAGAAACAAAATTCACGGTTATTCCTCATACATCTCTAAAACATCAGGTTTCCTTTGCAATTAAATTCAAATCCAATTACTCTGAAAAAATCAAATATGTCTGCAAGTTTAAGAAGTACAGCTCAGATATCACATTCAATCGTTATTTAAAATGCTCATATATTCTACATATGTTGCATCAAGTTTGCTCACTCCGGCCTGGAAATAGGATATGTATTTAAGAGTATCTTTCATTAAATAATGCTGACAAGAAGTTGCCATGTTATCTCCCATAATTTAAGAAAAGGGTTTTGGAATATGCATAGAGCATGTGTTTTTTTTAAACTATGCATCCTATATATAAATATATAGACATAAATGTTTATTATTTTAAATTATTATGGTACTATAAACATGGAGGGAAAAGATCCTGTTAATGTATTAACTAACCACATTAGAGCGGTCTTGATCTTGTGATCTTTGATTAAACTTCCTTAGAAAAAAATTATTACAACCAATAGCCTAGAGAGCAAAATTTAAAGAGAAATTGGCAATACTTTTAATTAAAACTTCAATATGAGCCACTGTTTGCAATGTCACTTTTAAATGCAGAGAAGGCAATCTCTCCCACTACTAAATTTTGCTTTTCATGCTTAACACTTAATTGATCATCAGGAGCAGTAAAAAGATCTTGAGTTCAGCCCAGATTGCAATGACAAGAGAAGCCACATTCACATGATCAAATAATCCATGCTGGAACAACTCCCAGCTCTGTGTTAATTAAGGTTATAACTTGCTTTTCAGGCTTTAAAGGAAATTTCCACAGAAGGATGAGAGGACGAAAGCAAGCCACCCTTCAGACCTGAAGGACAGCAGCACTAGCGTTAGTTATCACATATCACACAGGATTTCTGCAGCAAGCCCATCAATATTAAGCCCCTACCCTGCCTGACAACGAAGAAAATAAGGATGAGGAGATACCCTCTGCAGAGAAAAGCCTGCAGTCTGGCAATATGTGGAACAGTTTGGGAGACAAAAAATATAAATTAACTGATCTACCCAAACCTTGATGGATGTTCCTAACCAGAGCACGCGGAAGGTCCACTATAGCAATGCCCTCCTGCACTCCAAGATTTTGATTAGGCTGCAGCCAAAGAACTCAAAGACTTCTGCTTTAGATACGAGGTTTTACTTTGTACCTGTAGATAAACTCACCCTCCAATGGGAAAGAAAACCTTCACACTAGCATTAAAAAAAATAAATTGCTATTTTGATGAGTTTTACAGACAAAAAATGTGGATATTTTCATAGAGTGCATCTTATGAACCTGAATAAATTCCTGATCCCCACAATGAGTGCTCATAACTGGAACAAGGCTCCTGCTTTCTGCTCTTTCGCAGCTCCTGCTTGTTTCTTAATGCTTTTCCAGCAAATGAGACTGCACTGCAAAAACTGGCAGAGTTAGAATAGAAAGCAATGTGGCTTCAAAGCAGTGTGACACCCTTATGGGATGGCTCCCTTGCTGAAACCAGGTACTTAAGTGTAGAGAAAAATAAATATACCCTGTAATGCAATTAGCTTCTAAGCACAAAAGGGGTACAGTGATCATAAAAGGTTTATTAGCATCACCAGTGAAAACACGAGGCAAGAAATGAAAACACTAATCAGTGGTAGGAAGTGTGTTCCTATTTAATTACATGGTTGTCAAAAGGTGGGCAGGTAAGGTCTGAAGTATATTGTAAACTGGCTTACAATTCACTGTTACTCTTACCTGACATCTCCATCTGTTCTTCATTACTCTGATACACTTCAACTCCTTTGAATTAATTGCATTGAGCATTTGCCTTACATTAAATACTTGGGAAAAAACATGAAAGTTGTTCCTCAATTTCTAAGGATGAGGCTAAAAAACAACGTATTTTTCAAATATATGGAAACATTAATCTTCTGCTTCTTTCTTTGAGATGCTTTGCTCTCACATGTGTTGGAGGACAACCTCTGAAAGACATTGGAAAGTTCGTGCATCTCCACAAAAAAACCCCACAGAACAACTTGGCAAAATTATGTGATTTTTGAGAAACCACAGTGAAGTTTACAGAGACTTTGCAGAGTGGTGTGACTTTGCCAACACGCTCTATGTAAAAATAAATGCTCAGTAAAGCACACACCCTTGCAAAGGCAGGAGCAGAGATTGAGTCATCTGCTGTTGACAGATCTCTAAGAAACAAACTGACACCCCATTTTTCCTCTCCAAGGGTAATAACCACCTGCTACTCCTCTTGCCTCCGGTGCCAAAGACCTGCAAGGTTTGCAGACACACACAGCACGTAGGTCCCAGCCTAGGAGAACACGAGGAAGGCTGCTTCTGCTTTGTTCTTTCCTTTGCAAAAGGACTACACAAGCTGTGACGCCTGTACAGAAGTGTAAGCTGCACCCCCAGGGCAATTTGTGGCTTATTGACCACATTACTCTCAGCTTCTGAAACAAATGAAACAACACAACTGCTTTAGCCTCTAGATAATCCTCTCTTCTCTCCTGCAGTGAGACCGCAGTAAGGCAGATGTCCTGTGGGCAAACCAGCAAGAAATCACAGTCTGAAAAAAATTGATAATGCTCATGTCTGAGTTATCCCTTCACAGCATTCTTAATCATTGCAAAATATATCTCTCATGTGCTCACCACTGCAACTTAAACTACTCTTTAAACATCTTCGTGTGCCACTGAGATGACACAATGTCTTTAACTGATCCCAGTGATTTTCTTTTTGTAGCCCTCAAGCTCCTACAGGATGCTAAAAATGTTTTTAAGAAACTGAAAACAAACAAACAAACAAAAAAAGAAAAACAAATAACTACCAATGCAAAGAGCAAATTTATTGTATTAGCTCATAAAACATAATGTTGATAAAAATAACCAGGACCACTAAGATTGACATGAACTGCATCTTTTCTCAACAATAAGCAACATTTATATTTCAAGGTAAAGCTACTGAAAGGGAAAAGAGAGAAGTGAAATGTTACCATGGAAATGTTTGACACCAAAGCCAAAAGGAAGGTCTCTAGGAAAATGGTTCAAGTTTGAAGCAACAGGTACCTGGTGTGAGCACAAAATCCTAAAGACAGGAGCTCTCTGCAGTGTATGTTTCATTTTCCCTTTCATTCAGTTACTTGTCTGTTTATTCCCTCCATGTTTTCTCAGTACCTCAACTATAGTTTACAAGCTGGAATTCCTAGTATTTTTACTTGGAAATGAACTGCCAACACTGCCTCCAAAAATCCAGGAATTTTTTTACCCCTTGTATAATTTCAACACCTGGTTTTAAGTTTTAAGCCTGTATCAATCTAGCATGAAAGTCAAGAGTCTGTAGAAGTAAAATTATATTTAAAAAAATCTGTCAGTTTGTGCCCTCCCTCTCAAAGCCAGCCAACTAAAAGGTGAGCTTACATCTGAGATAGATCCAGCTACATTAAGGTAGGTGATTGTAAGGCAGAATTACTCAAACAACTAAAAGCCTGCAATTCTGTAAGGTTCACAGTCCCAATTTAGATTTTAAAGATTTTTTTAAGGAATATTTTTCATGTCATCTCATACCATAGTGTGGCACAACAAAAGTCGTGGTTCATTTGGGAATGCAACACGAATATGCTGATACTGAACACAGCAGGGATAGTTTAAGGTCACTGTCTGCTCTAGAAAGAACTTAGTTCTAGTCCCTTTAAGAAAGCAGTGAGTAATGTGTAATTTAAAAGACTATCCTGCTGAATGTAAGAGTATAGGGGAGTCATTTTGAGACAGCAAAGGGGTGTTAAGAGTTTGTGTCAGTAAAACATTAAGTTTTAATTCCCTGCTGAGAAAGAAACTTTTGTTACAGAGAATGGCAGAAAAATCATGACCCTGAGGGCAAATTCTCCAAATATACCAAAAGGTTTCAGTGATTTAGTGAAATGGGAAATCTGAACAGCTCACCCTGTACTATCACTATGCTGTATTATGGACAGAAATTATTCTGAAATTAGACTGAATTCAATTTAATCAAGATACTTATAAAACTTACAGAACATTTACTTCAACCCCCTAAATGTATTTGTTAATCTTAGGAGTAATATGAAGCATCCCTCTTGTGAAGTATCCCTCTTGTGGAGCTCTACTTCAAATATTAAATTCATTTTAACTTCAATTATGGAAGCACAAACAGTATTGACATAATAACATCAAGTAAATTTCACAGATGATGTTAGTGAATATTTATTTATATAAACTAAACCAGGACCACACGATCCCATTAGACCTAATACACACTGACTCTGAAAGGCAAACTTGGGTTCAAAGTGGTTTTTCCTCTCTGACAGCACCACTGTGGATTTTTAAATATCCCAAATTAGCATTTCTCATGTCCCTCTTGTAATGAGGCCAAAGAGGTCGCAAGTACACAGAAAAGCCATTTAGACATGGTACTTTTACATACAACTAAATCCTTGGCAGCAAATGAGACACAGAACCTGAAATGACATCTTGCAGAGGCTTTGTCTAAACCAGTCAAAAGGCCAGACTATTTTGTGATCCTTCACTGTAAACTTATGAGAAGAAGAGTAAGTAGAGGAAAATAACCAAAAAAGTGATAATTTGGGAACAGCAGAAAGCTAGCCAACTCACCTCATGAGATGAGCTTATTATCTCTTGGAAAAAAATATTTTTTTTACTGCACACTCACACAGACTAACTTAGCAATTTGTTTAAAAAAAAAAAAGAATTGAGATGCTACAGCTCCCTGTCAAAAGAGAAAAAGCAAAGCTCACTTAAATCTTGATGTCAGTTTGAATTAATTTATTTTAGACCCATGGCAACATTCCCTGATGCTGCAGGTTTTTCAATTATTAGGCATAAAAGCAGCATTCTTAATAAATCCCAATGGTAATGATAACGGCAGAAGCATTTTACTCTCTGCAGATTCTCAGAGGCCATAAATGCCACATTTATTCCGAGGGCAGTGTTCTGATCGGGATGAATCTGTAGCAGCATCTGGAGACAATCATTCAGCTAGAATTAAAAGCAGAGCAGACCTGTGAGATTTGCATCTGGAAGGAGGAAATCCTTTCTGCACTGGAAGCAGCACTCTGTAAGGGTTTTGGTACCAGGGAACATCTTACCTCAGCTAGGAAGATGGTGCAGTGGCAAAAGGTAATCATTTTAAATGAGGAAAGGAGAGGATTTGCTTCTCATTTTATGTGCATGTCAAATAGGGAAAAAGAGCCAAGCAACCAACACGTTGCTGTTCTGATGGGATTAGGAGAAGTCACATCACAGAGAAGCAATAAAGCTGTTTAGCACCTGGTTCCCCCACCCCAGCTCTCTTAAGATCTGCCAGAATCTTTGCTACCAAAGATAGATGCTCTTAGCAGGGGAACCATCACAAAAGCATGGTAGGGTAGCTATGCTTTCTGCCTCAACAGAAACGTCCCACTACCGAGGACATTCTAACTGAGTCTATCCCACCACGTATTGTTTGTGTGTTTCACTTGCTAAATATAAATAATGGATTTTGGGAGGTTCCATTGATAATGCTTAAATAACACTTTCCTCACCACACAAAAGCACCTCTGCAGAACAATCCAGTTCTTCCTACTAATGAAGGGCATCATGCAGTTTGCTACATGCTGATTTTCTCTCACGCAGGTCATAGCAATGGAAGTTAGTTGTAATATGTAGGATGAAACATGCAAGATTTATATCACAGAACCACAGAATGTTCTGAGTTGGAAGGGACCCACAAGGATCATGAAGTCCAACTCTTAAGTGAATGGCCCATACAGGGATCAAACCTGAGACCCTGGCATTATTAGCACCATGTTCTAGCCAACTATGTTAGCTCACTCTATTTTCTACAATCCCTGCTAAAAGGAATTCACTTGCACAATCCAAATTCTCACTTATATTAAGTTCATATTCCTAATCCAGCTCACCAGATGTACCTTCTTTGTAAACATCATCTGTTGGTCCTCCCAGAAAGGACAGGAGAAGGTGCTGTTTGTCTGAGTATACCTGTATTTGATTTCATGAACAAGACCTGCTATGATTTAAGAAATCCCATCACAATGGACCAGGCTACTTGTGAAAAATCTCATGAGAAGAAAATGTTTAGAGTTTATTATATATCAGTTGTCCAATTTCAACCGAATCAGCCAGCCTTGGACACAAATCTTAAACAGACTGTTAATCAAAATGTATGATAATGTCTATCTACGTGATAACTAGGAGAAGCACCACTTTCAGATTTTTGCTTCACTATTAAAAAGATTATTAAACCCATGAAATCTAGCAGCTAAAGACAGATACTACGGAGGAGGTGTTTCCCTTCGTTAAATGCAAGGCTTTATTTTTATGTTTTGTTTTTTTCCTGATCAAGATTTCCCATCTGCTACGTTATCAACTAAGAATTTTTCAGAGAACTCTCTTCAGACTTCACTTGACACTCACTTGGCCAGGAAAGGCTGCTTTTCTCAAAGGTGTCTCTCAGGTTCAGTGGCAGTGCCTTGACCATTATAAAAACATCACTGCAATAACAGTAATAGTGATCAACTTTTAAAAGTCTGTGGGATATTTTTTTATGTGAAGGCAGAAACCCCAGCTCTGGGTCCCCACCACACCACTGTTTTCCCATGTTATAGCACACAAGGGAGTAAATCCTGAGCCATCTTGATGCTTTTCTGACCATGGACCTACCTGTGAGTAAACCAAAGTAACATGCTCTTCTGCCTTGAAAAGCCCTTCTTCGAACTCATGTTCTGGCCAGAAGCAGGCCCAGAGCATACATGGTAAGGCTAAAAGAGAAAAGCAGCCTGGAGATACCCTACTCCTTAGAGATGAGATGAGGCTCTGGATTGATTCTTACAGAAGATGCAGAAGAAGAAAAGCTTTAAAATGTCTGACCTAGTTAACTGGATGGTGTATGTGCTGTTCCCCATTGAAGACACAGTAAGGTTATCAGAGCCTAGAGCCTCCCAGAACCCTCATTTCCCATATGGAGCCTGTCGCATCCATGTTTTTAGTTCAAATACTCCAGGTCTATAAGACACCAAGTTAAAAAAAAATAAAAAATTATAGAAAGGGCACATGAGCAGACTTTATTAAGGCAGGGATTACATTTCTCTCATAATGGAGCAAAAAAGGAAAGCCAGAGTGAGCTACTTAACACCAGATGGTGAGCAGGTTCTGACTAAGAAGCAGAATCCAGGACCACCTTCTACTTCCCCACCTGATGAATTCTGTCACCTACAGAGTAATAAAAATATTTCTTCCTTTCATGTACTAAACCCCCAGCTCTCTACAAGCCCTCATGTACATTTGTGATATAAGATACGCAGAGACATGGAAGAAACACTCTTTTCTTCTGCAGTAGGATCTGTGTATTCATTTTCTACCTTTAAACATACATTAAAGCTATGTTTTGAATTGAAGTTCTCTCTACCCTTCATAGTCCATTCAAAGACATTTGAAATGCTCAATCAGCATTAGCAACCATCCAGGAAAATGGAAGTGTCCAAATAATTTTGGAAGCCATAATGATGCCTTCATAACCTAAATGAAAAGTGTGCAAAGATCAGACAGCTCATGAGATTCAACACAATTCAAAAGTCATTGCCGGGCCTCGACAATGCGAATGAATGCATTCACTTCCAATTTTACAAAGTAATCCTGACAACACTTTTCAGCTTAAGCAATGCTGCAATGGCAACTTTTCAATGTGCCCTTTAATAACTGCAGTGGTACATTTGAACTGAGAGAAGCAGAATCTTTGTGTGGCAGGATCTAACAAAGCCCATGAAAAGGCTAAACCATACCCTCAAAGGCACTCTGTTATATGAAATGAGAGAATTCAGAAGGGGTGCTGATCTGTATTTACCTTCTGGTAGCACCCATCAGCTCTCCTCTGTACCTGAGATTAGAGTCAAAATTAGAGGTGGCCCTTTCCTGAGAAGCTTTACACTTTTTAAACATAGAGGAATTTTCATAATTGTCTATTATATTTCACCAAAAAGGACCTGGGGCATGCAAAGTGGAACACAGCTGCCCTCAGACAGAGATCATCTGAAGGAAAGCTGGGAGCTAAGCCCTGACTTCCAGAATTTCGAGGCAGCAACTTGCTCACATGACTCTGCTATCAGTAACTGGTGCATCTGAGCACTGCAGCTGTGGGAAGGACACTGCCAAACTCGACACAAGCCTTCAAGAGGTGACATACACGCTTGCTTAACACAATGCTCCGTATCCCTTTGAAAGGCAGCAGATTTAAATAAAGCCTGCTAGGCTGAAGTCCTGGCTGTCTGAGATCAAAGAGGGTTTCTGTCTTGAAACTCCTTCCTCAACATTTTTCACATCCAGATTATTCTAGATGCTATTACTGCAGCTAGCCCATTCTGCTCACCTGAGAAGTTTATTTGGCATCCATTAATCCTATCAAAAGTGAGCTCTTGCTAAAAAAAGTATCACAAAAGTGATATCACTACAGTGAGCTTCAAGTGCGTGGGTTTGAATTTACCTCTGCATTTTTCTCAGGCTCTTTTTTTTGCAAAGAAAAACCATGAAAAAACAATTGAGCATTCAACTTTTAGGTATCTGCAGTCACCTGAATTGCACAGAGTATATGGCCAGGAAAAGGTTCTGGGGGTCAAAGCACTGCCCACAGCTACCTTGGGGGAGGATTTAGAGAAGGAAGTGCCAGACTGTCCTCAGAAATGCCCAGGGAGCAACAAGAGGACATGGGAATTCCTGATTAAACACATGGAAGCATTTATTCATCACTGTGTTCAAACACTGGGACAGAGGCCCTGAAAGGCTGCAGGATCTGCATCATTGAAGAGCTTAAAAACTTGACTGGGAAAGTTCCTCCTGGTCCTGCTCGGAGAAGGCAACTAGGATGGAGACCCCCAGAGACCATTTGCAGCCTGAGTTATTCCTAGCCCAGAGACCATCCTAGGGAGCAGGTGTTCATGCAAGTGGAGCTGCATCCCACATCTGCTAGTTGGTTCAGGTTCCAGCAATGCTGCCTCTGCAAGCCCTGCCCAATCTGCTGTGAATCACTTGCTCTGTTTCACCCTGGACCTCCCTTATCAGCAGAGAGGGGTTTGCTGATAAGGAACCCCAGCCACTACAGCCCAGGGAGCAGGTTGCTGGCACAGCACCCCAGCACGTGAGGAAGAACAAACTGTGCAATTTTTCTGGCTGGCTGTCCTTATTCTTATTTTTTTTAAAGTCTATTCATGCAACAGGCATATTGTAAAGTCCTAGCCAGCTACCTATGGAGCTGCAGGTCTGGGTTTGCTAGGACTAATTCTATTAAGCACTGGAATATGGCAGTGTACGCAGTGTGTGAGGCAGGTATCCGCCAAAAAATTTGCTAATTATATACTGGAAGTGCTGTTCAAGATCCCTCTAGTGTTACTAATCCTTTATGCAGATATGTGCTGTTTAATTGCCAGTTGGGAATTACCATGACACGTTACATGACTAATTTTTCAAACTACAATCGTGCTATTTCCCCCACCCTCCTCCTCACACTTTTCTTGTCAATCTCCCTTCACTCTACTCTGTTGTTGTTTCTCTGCCAGAACCACCTTCTTTGGAAGCAACTGCAAAACTTTGAAAGTGGAAAATACAGTATTTAAATGTACTGCACAGAATGGAATCAGAAAAGTATGCTTTTGCAGGTCTCAAGACCAACCTTTTCTACCTAAAGCCTATGTAAGACTGCTTTGAGAGCTGGTGTTTCTCAAGAATATTCAATCTCTAAATATAATTTCCATGATGAGAAAAATAACCACTATTGCCACACTATGCTCAGAAGCAACAGAGACACTAGTTAAGTTTTCTGTGTGAGAGGTCCACTTTCTGCACTTGGATAGAGTTTCAGGGAGCAATGTTGATAGAGATATTTCAAAACATTAACTTTAAATTCCTTTACATCCAATAGCTCTTTGATACTAGAAGCAGAAAACAAAAAGGCATTTTATCACAGGTCACAATGGCCAAGACTGAAAAGCATCAGTTGTGTGTAATGTGGTGGGGTTATTTTAAAACATGTAGCTGAACTATTTTCCCCCAATATGAATGGCTCAGAATTTCCAAAGCACAGGAGGTAGGGGCATTCAAAACGTCGCACACAGTGGACACTTCTTCTCCATACAGCACTCTACAGCTTTTTTTGCCCTGGGGACAATTTCCAAAAGCATTTTTCTTTGGCAGTACGCACTGCCATCACAGACAGAGGCCTGGCTACTGGGGACTTTGCAGGATTGGAACAAGTCACCATAATTGTTTTCCCTGCTGCTAACACATATTAATTCACTTTTTATCTTGCCAGAGTTTGAAAGTGCTTTTGACAATTGCAACTACCTGAGATATGGAGAACTCAATAAATCCTCTAGGTTACAAAGTCCTGCAAACGCATCAGTGAGGCAAAATTGCAGCTATGACTCCTGATGCAATTTCCTAAATGGATTTCTTCTCTCTCAGAAGCATTCATTCAAGTTTCCATACTCTGGGCTCTATTCTACAAGCCACTACATTGACAGCCAGGAAAAACCACGAGCACAAAGCAAATCTGTCACCAGCAAATTGAAAACAATGTGAACGACAATATCTTCATTACCCTATTAACCTTCACAATCTCAAAGTGTGACAGATGAGAGAAAATAGTACTTCCTAATTGGATGAACAACCTCTTTAATTCAACACTGATTTTCTCTGGGGAGCCTCGTGAAAAGAGGATGGCTTTCTCAACTTGAGGCCTGTAGAAGCACCCCTCAGGTCTTTGCATCTATGGACAGAGCCAAAGCATGAATGGACTAATATGGACATCTAACTCCCACATGCTGCCAAGACACAACACTTGCTGAATTAGAATAAGGTTACAGCACGTTAAATTTCTCCCTGTTGGCACCCAACAATCCAGAGACAGAAGCCAAACTGTAAACCCATGCCATGCTCATTCCCAGAAACACTCAGGAGTTTTCAATATTGGTGGTGTGGGGGGGAGTGGGACAGGAGAGGAGAGCTTTGAGTAGAACAGGAGACATACCAAGTATGATTCTAAAGAAAAGTTCTATCTTCAGTGCCCACATTTCAGGCAACTGAACTGCAATCTCTTACAGACCCCTTTTCAGATTTTTCATGTTGGGTCTCATGGTTTTCCAGTTAACGTGAAGAATTTCACTTTTACTACAGCGGCTTTCTGATGACAACAATTTATCAAAGTCATTCCCAAGTGCACTAGAAATCCACTAATAATCTGAAAATGAGCAAGAAGTTTTCTTTTGCTGTGATCAAACAGCAACTTCTGAAGGCAACAGTGTTCTGGGTTTAGGCAATTTTTATTTAGGCACTATGCCAAAATTTGATCTTCATTTTTTGAAGCTGCTTCTGTAAAAAAACCCCAAAAAACCCCCAAAGGATAAAACAACTTCAAATGAATGGAGGTGCAAACCCAAAGACAGCTTTATGCCACAGATGGCTTTCCACCTTTGTTAACATGATCTTTTTGTGAACACAAAATAAATGAAAGAGCTGTCTGTTAGCTCCCAAGGTAAAGTGAACAAGATGTTTGCCTGGACAGCTATAGCAAAAGATGTAGGTCTGATGTAAACCAGAAAAATGCATTAAAATGTACTTCCAGTACAGGTAACTGGCAATCTTTACCACTTATTTCATGATCCACAACTGTAGGACCATATTCTGAAAGCTGAAGGAGTGGAAGACGTAGGAAGAGTAATTAATTCTCTAACCAGACTCACGCAGTGCTGACGTGGAATAAAACTTCATAAAAACCTAGATGCAGAAAAGATATGCTACTACAAAAAACCCAAATACTTCATTCTGCACACGATTTTTGAAAACCTTTTCTTTGGTAGAAAGACAGGGTGATTGCTTTTTCCACCTTCCTTTTCCCCCAGGAAAATGTGTAAGGTGATGATCCCACAGATTCTTACTGAAGATATTAAGCAGTAAGTACTTCACTCCCTGTTTCATGTGACAGGTGGGCCTGAACAATAAGAATGCAGAGTGACTTATTTATTGATGTGGTCAATCCTTTTTTAAAATGACAAATTAAGTTGTCACTTTAACTTCTTTTTTAACACCAGAACGTCTTAAGAGGGTAATATTGCAAACTGCACTAGCTCGAGGAAAGACACATCTGTTACTGCCATTCACTGTGAGTGGCTACGAGTCTGGAGAATTTCAAATTTTCTCACCAAGAAAACCCCCCCTGTGCCAACCACAGTAGCCACACACAATTGGGCAGCTATTCACAGTTAACAGGATAAGTCCTTTGGGCTAAACAAAGCACTGAGGAGGCACAGAGGGTCTTTATCCAGAGGAAATGGGATAAAAATAATATAATTTGGCAAAATAATCTGAACTTTTCATGAACTGTCAAAATAGTCTTCATACACAGCTTATAATGGCAGAGTTGGAGAGGCATAAAATACAGGTATGAAACAGTCTTCCCTCCTTGTAAGGGGTGTATTGGACCTAAATCTCTGTGGTGCTTTAGTGGGAGAAGACTCTTCCTTCACAGCAAATGTCGTGCCCAAGAGATGTCACCCCATAGCTCCTCAAATCCACAGTGGGCCCCACCAAACAAGAAGAGAAGAAGCAACAGAAGAAAATGTGATCACTTCGCAAATGCTGATACGAACATACATCAAGCCAAGTAAAAATCTCTCATTATTGATAATTAAAAAACGTTCAGTGATATGTCCATGTGGAAGTGCACTCTACTGTTCTTAAAGCTGCCTCAAGGGTGTTAACCACAGCATGACTTTCTGCTTTATTACATGCACTTTATGAAGTGGAAAAAAAGTAATAGGGCACAGTAAGACTTAACAAGTGAAATGTGATTTTTCCTTTTAAGAAATAATTCAGCATAGTTGCCATTTAATTGAGACCAGAAAAAAGGAGGCAATGACATACAAAGATACTCTGCCTTGACCCAAAAATTGAAAATCTGATCTAGATGAGAAGTTATGAAAAACTCTGCTTACACAAGCTTTTTTCTATCGAAAAAACCCAACCAAACAAAAAAAAAAAAACCCAAACCCCCCAGCAGATTGTTTTAAATTTTCACTGTTCTTTGTTTTCTGTTTTGTTTTTTTAAAAGGAACTTTCACCAGTACTAAATCAGTGTTGTTTAAAACAAAAAAACTTTAACAGTCTTCGCGGATTAACATATTTTGGAAAACATTTTTCAAAGAACATTATGCTAAGAGGATTTCAGAAACGCAGCACAGAGAGGAAAACCAGAAATCAGTCTCTGTTAGCACAGTGTCTTGCATTTCAGCTGATGTTAACAGAGAACAGAGGCGAAATGCTCTCCCTTCTCCAAAAAGAGTTCACGTGTGACCCTCCCCAGGGGGTCAGGGAGACACCCTAAGGGTCACCCCAAAGCAGGCAGAAGCACCAGATGGAGAGAAAAAGACAACCCAGCATGGATAAATCAGAGGGGTTTATTAGAACCCAAAACTGCTTGGACATGTTTTGTTTATTATAGCTATCAGTCCCAACAGTTGCCTCAGTTTATACTCAAAAGTCTTCTGTAGTAGAGGAGTTGTCAGGAAAGCAAACTTCATCCCTTCTGTCAGCCAGGGAAACCCCACTGCAACACACAACAGTATCACCCTACTTAGACTATGAATGTCCAGCAACAACTTTCTCAACTTGCAGCATCTGAAAACATCAAGTCACTGGCAAGAGAGTAGAAAGGAAGGAATCACTTTCTTCTCCAAGAAAAGAAGAGAGCAGGTTAAGCATCTGATACATCTCAACACTAAGAATATTAATACTGCTGATAGAATAATTGGAGTGGTCTTGCTTTGGGCAGAAGCACTGGATTAATAAGGGGTGCATAAATTTAACATTATGCTTAAACAGGAAAAGGTACAAGCACTATTGAGTCAGTCACCCAAGGAGTCAGAATGACAAGCTGTTTTTTGACATCACTTCTTTTTTATTTCACTCTTGGAGAAAAATCGTGGCTTGCAATCCTTTACTACTGCACATATGTATGAATTTGAACCCTCCATCTTAGTTATTGCCATCTTTATTCTTCCTTGTTTGACCCCTATGAACCCTCCATCTTCCATGACTGCCACCAACCCAACACAGAGGCTGTGGTGCTCCGCAGCCCTCCAAGTCTCCCACAGCAGCAATCAGTGACAAGTGAACAGCACGTAAACTTCCAGTTGCAGAAGTTCTTCCATGAATTTTGCTTGATACTTAAGATTTTCTAACTCAGCTACTGTAAGGCACGATGCTCCCACTTGCCACTGAAGTGCACACACTTAAAGAATCCTATGTAATTTTAATTAGCTCTCAATTTGTCACCTTCACTGAAAACCCTTCATCTTCTGAGAAACTGAAAGGCTAAGTAAGCCCAATCTGTAATTTGCAGGCTGCTATTATGTGGAAAAACCATGTTGCATCCTTTCATATTCCAACCTTCCCAGTTTAGCAGTCCCAATATTTTTGCACACTATTTACATAATATTTATTCCTACTAGGGAAGATATTTGATAACTTTTCTTGCTATGAGTTGCCAAAGGTGGGTGGAGCCAAACACAGGCAAGCATTTATATATTAAAATTGAATATGAAGCTGTGATATTCTACCCTCATTTACTCCCTGCAAGAATCCAAGCACTTCTCTGTGTAACTGTAAAACACAAA
Source organism: Campylorhamphus procurvoides (assembly GCA_013396655.1). Classification (NCBI taxonomy): domain Eukaryota; kingdom Metazoa; phylum Chordata; class Aves; order Passeriformes; family Dendrocolaptidae; genus Campylorhamphus; species Campylorhamphus procurvoides. Next base: position 172,202 of record WBMV01002159.1, on the reverse strand, counting down.
GGCTTTAACTATGCTGACTGCAGCCAAACTCCTATAATAAGAGTACATTAATAATGCTTAGCACTTTACAGCCATAACTTCTAACTTTTCAACTACTGACTTTCAAGAGCTTACAATCATCAAATCCATTCTGCACATGGGGTAACATCACACATGGAAACTTCCCCCAAGGTCAATTGACAGCTAAAACTGGAATCCAGAGCTTCCAAAACACTGATTAGTCCTCCAGGCACTCAAACACACATTCAGTTCCAAGACTACTTAAAGCTAGAAAAGATTGCTAATTATCACTTATATTTAGCTGTTTTAATAGACCTCTCTTTCTTACTCTCCTCTTCAATTGCAGTTTTAGAGACTTTTCTTAAAGCTGAGTGCGGCATTGCAGTCTGCTCTATGTTATGCAAGTTCAGCTTTATTCTGTCTAGCAGAAATGAAATTCTTCACAGTGCATACTTCAAAATAGTTAACACAGATCAATATAGCAAAAAAAACCCAGCAGAGATCAACCTGTCAAAGCAACCAGTTTGCACATTCCTCTCCCTCCTCCTCCAGTGAGGGAGCAACTAAATAAACCAAAGACTGTTCTTGGCTCTTGTGCAAAATCCGAGCTCTTGGCCTTGCTCTTCACGGGTACAGGGAGCAAAAGGTAAAAAAGGTGAAAGCATGGTAAGGAGAAGGAGAGGAAGAGACAGGATAGAAAACAGAGAGAGAGTAGCAGTAGAAAGAGGAGAAAGAACAGAGCAGCAGGCATTTTTGGAAGGAATTGCATCAATTTCTTCATGTACATACAGCTGAGAAGAATCATTTTCACTGCAATTTACATAAAATTAGTAAACCTTTTAAGTACAATACAAATAGGAGCATTCGGAGGACTTTAAAAAAGCAAAACAAGACCCACATGGGTCCAATGAAGACAACACGCACAAGGCATAACTAAGACTTTATCTTCTGTGCTATGCCACACGGCAAGTGACTGTTCCTGTACAACTCTATGATCTTGGAAGTGAAAACACATTTCCTGGCATTTACGTGACAAAGTCACAGCTTCCAAGTTCTGTAGAAGTTCTCTCTAATGTCAGACAGGGACCTCAGACAGCAGAAATAGCAACTGTCACAGAACTATACACAAAGCTCCAAGCTATGGCTGAGGCAGACTACTGAAAATATATTTCAGCTTCCTTTTACCAGATGGTTCAGCCTGCCTGAAAGCAAAACAAGACTGCTAAGCAGTATTATACCTTCATTAGCTTTCCACAACTAAGTCCTGAAATTGACTGTTTTTGTTACAGCCAAATGCATCAACAATCAAATACAAGGTTTAGTTATTAACGACAAGAACTACTTTTTCTCAAGTATGATCCCAAGGTCTTGCCAAATTTTGATGATTTTTTTTTCTTTTTCTCTTTAGAGGCTGTAACAAGTTTTACACTCAAACTTGCATCAGCTAAGAAGAAGAGATGTATCCTTTGGCAGGCTAAAATCCCATCTCCCATCAACTTTATCACGTTTCCACAAATACACGCTCTGTTCTGCTGACATTAAAGCACATTACAGTGTCTTACAGGGCCCTCCAAAGAAAACCATGTAAAGTACAAAGGTTTTATTTAGGACTGTTCCTGAGGCTGGCAAAGCTCCTTTGTATTTGAGGAGTGTTCTGCCTGCTAAATGAGCCCAGACTTTTATTTTCTGTTGCAATTTTCATTTTGTCAGAAGCATTGCTCCACTTTTACATTAGCGTTAATTCCCAATACATGCTAGTTGCAGACAAATATGCTAGGCACTGCAGTAGACTAACCTTAATCCATTTTCTCAAGTCTCACTCTAATGTGCATGAAAAACACCCTAATGCATATCAAAGTAATCTAAGTCTAATTAATTTTCAAGTTCCCATAAGACAATTACAATTACTACTGATGCAAATTGTTAGTCTAGTTAGAATCCTACCTTTTGACTGGGCACCACAACAAACTCAAAAGAAAATGTAATGAATATTCAACAATAAATCCAGATTGAAGAGTTGATTAAGGTAATTGATACTGTCTTGATTTCATTTTTTTTTTAAAGTAGCAGTCAAATTAGAAAGATGAAAACAAATACACACACAGACACACATACAAAGAGCAGTTCTCTTAAATATTCAAGGAAATCAGGGCCTCAAACACCCAGTGTGACAATTTTTGGGACCCATTTTGAGCCACTCAAGCACTCCTTTGTACTGAGTCCAAGTGTAAGCAGCATGACTGTGTTTTTCATTAGTTAACTACCTAAAAGAGAAAAGGAGCAGTGACTGTATCTCCAACTCTTAATAATTGTCACTGGCAAAAGGCTATCAGCAACAAAGCAGCTCTTACAAAGCAGAATAATGACCTCCTGCAGACCAGGTGATGCCCTCTTAGCCACAGCCTGGCTCAAGGAAGCGAAGCAAGAGGCCACTGAATGGTGACCTCTCATCACCTGAGCACGAGTTTTGAGAACAAGTGAGAAAATCACTCAACAGATGAATGTGAAGGCATGAAAAGATTAGGTGTCCATGCTCTCACTCACAACAGAGACAGGAATCTTTCGATATGCAGATGGTGAGACCAGAGGAAGGGAACCAAGAAGGCAGGAGGATTCCTGAAAGAGAGTCATGAAAAGCTGAGGTGGACAGCCAGATGCTTGGGTACCTTATTTTGGACTGGACTCTATACACTCAACCCACAGTCCCAAAGTAAAATGTGATTGGTTTGGAAAACCTGCAAAAATAGGCATTTTAAGGGGCTACACTTTTTCGTTCTTCAGTACAGGTGTTAAACTGGAAAGCAGAGTATCACAAGCAGGGTGTTCTGGGATATGGCTCCTTGGAGAATGGAGAAGTGCTCTCAGACACATGGAAAACATGCCCCATTTCTACTAAATGAGCAAAGAACCTCTTTGTCTGGCATCAAAAGCATTAATCCAGAGGCCAAAGAAATGGCCTGGAATCTACTTGGCCAAGAAGTACAGACCTCAGCAAGCTGCCTAAATGCATTGTCTGACGAGTGTCTAACAAGGAGACATTGTACAAAGCTCTGGAAGAATCAGAAATGCTCTATACACACATCAGAAACTTGAAATCAGTAGTATATAACTTTGTCATAATATGCTTGCAGATTAAGAAGACACACGAGAGGAAAAAACCTTCTAGAACATTAATAATGGTATGCAGAGATAAATCTAAATCAAAATGCATTAGGAGAATATGTGCTAAATCTGGAAAATTGAAGGAAGGTTCTCCAGTTCCTCACTAGATCAATACAGACAGCTCTGTAAAGGCATTTTTGACTCTGAGATTCTATATCGAGCCAAATTTTTAGCTTTTAAAAAATTCATTGTGTTTTAATGTTTTAAAGATGTGCTTTTAAGGAGTTCAAACACCAAAATGTTCATTGGCTTATTGGTGAGGTTCCTGCTTTTGGAAGAAGCAGAGCTAACTTTTTGTCCCAATTTTCTACAAATGTTCTCTATTTCAAATGCTGACCTGAATATTTGCTCTCTGCTAAATGTTAATGCAGATCTCTGCCTTGGAAAATGAAAATCAACTTCAACAGAACAGGTATCTCCACCAGGGTCCTGCCTTGAGAGACTAACTCAACATGTCACAGTTTCTTCAGTGCCAGCATCACCTTGGTGCAGGAGACTATTTACAACCTACCAAAGCTGACGTCACTTTTTGAAGGAAGATAACAGGAAATAAGATAGTCTAAAGAAAAGGGTACAGCTCCCAGAAGGGTTTTAAATTCAGGCCCAAGGGATGTTTACACAATGTATTGCTTTCGAAAAAAAAAAAAAAAAAAACTATCCACAAGTCATTGTTTCTGATTGCCAGATAATTCAGGAAGTTTTCAAAAGCTTCACAATGTGCAGATAAAATAAATGCATACTGCAAGTGATTCACCTGGTTAGAGTCTTCTTTAAAGCATTTTATACAGGACAAAACTGCTTCTGACATCAGAGAACTCACTGACATATTCCAAATACAGACTAGAAATAAAACTCAAGATTATTTGCGTACTGCTCTAGCACAGAGCTGAACAGCACAAACACATCATTACAGAATGTCTAGACTATATATATATTTGTATTTCTCCAGTTCATTTAAGCTCTTTCTGCACAGGAGAGAATTACAACATTAACTCTTACAGAATTAAGCAAAAGCATCTAGTGACAGGGAATAAAAATTGGAGCCATCTGAAAACCCAGTTCTCAGACATTTCTAGCTCACTATCTATTGTGCAGTAAGATGTGCAGACAAGCAATAGCTAAACCAAGAACCACCTCCACTGCTTGTGCTACTTTATCAAAGAAGAAGTAAAAGACAAAAGCAGAGGAGCTGTGGAGGGTGGGAGAGCACAGTTCATGCTCCATCTGAGGAATAAGTCACTGAGAAGGTGACAGGAACTCACAACAGACAGTTGTGTTTCTCCCCTATGTCTTTCCCTGGAAGGAACACTGATTGATAGTTAAAACACAGAAAATTAAACACACACACCTCCCCTCTGAAAAAAAGGCCCCACCAAATCAAAATACATCAGCAGTCCCTGAGGAATCCCAGCCCCCTGATTTCCCTACAGGGATTTGTAAGTAGAACAGTCCAATAAACCAGAACATAAAATGATTAGCAGCAGTCTTAGTTAATTTATTCACTGAAATTTATTCACTGAAAAATAACTCAAAATGTGACTCAGGTCTCATAAATAAATAAATATTTATAACTTACTTCAAGGGTCAGAAACAGCATTTTTATCATACAGCTACAGGTTTTTCGTCTGAAATTCTCTGTATTTCTGGAAAAGATACTCTTGTCATTCATCTACCTCCTCACTGGGGGAAAAGGGGTGTCCGTAGGTTTTCCAGAGTAAAAGTCAGAGAACACAACCACCTTTCCCTTTAAAGGCTGGCATTTGGAAACATGGCATCATCTAATCTGGGATCCCTAAGATTTTAAGGCCCTGTGTCAAAGAGCACACACTTTATTCACAGATACAATAAGAAAGCTTGAATTTCAAGTGGGTGAAACATAACAATGAGTCTTTGGTGAGCACAGGAGTATCATACAGCATTGCAAAGGGACTTTGCTCTTGTCTTCATCCTGTGTTCCCTGCTAAAGGGAAAGATGAAGAATAAACAGCCATCTTTGTCACATTTGCTCAGTTGCTTTAGTTAAATTCAAAATGAAACCGTAAGGAACTGAGTTACTTCATTCACCCCTCTTGTCTGACTTAAAAGGCCTTGGTAAGTGCTATGTCACCACAGATAGGGCTGTTTTTGGAACTTGGCCTGCAATGCACACAAGGACTATCAGAGTCATCATCCAAGGTTTCTGTAAAGTGTTTGCTTGAATTCCCTTTGCTTTTCTGATACTATCTTTAAATTTGGTGGCTCTGTTACCCTCAGAAGAGTGAGAGAGTAAATCTCTGATACCCTCTGCAAATAGAAGTCTGGCAGCATACTCTTAACAGATGTTTTCTCTGGGTCCTTGCCAAAGTAAGCTCAAAGCATCCCCACCAATAAGGGGGCATTTAGAAAAGCACTCCAAAACAGTCACAGCTGGATGATCTATTCACCAATATTCTCCCTTCCACTCGTCACCCATGGAGGGGATTTGCTGCAAAATGATTAACTGCCTTACCACCACCTGTGCTCAGGTTCCATCAGGAACCCAGGTGTTGCAGGAGATCCCAGTCTATGCCCCATTACTGCTTGCTGATACATCAGTGCAGCTATGCAAGCCTGGAAAATGCAATAGGTAACCAAATGCTCTCAGAACAAATTAACCTCTGTGAAAACCAGGCATGTCACACCTCAGGAACAAACCAACTGCATAAACAGGCACTTCATGACCTATCCCACCAGAGTTAAATACTGGCAAATAGGAGGAAAAGCTCAGCTCAGGCCGCAGCTGCTTTGCACAGGTTGCTTGCTGAACAAGAAGCCTTTACCTTGCCTGCTGACAGACACTGCAAATCCAAGCCTTCTCCTTCTTCTGGTAAGTACTGCAGCTCTTGCAGATGTTGTACTTGCAGTCTTGGCACTGTCGCTTGCTGTTGATAAGAAATGTGAAAGGGGAACAGCAGCGAATGCAGCAGTGCTCGTTGAACTTCTGCTGCTTGGAAAGGATGCTGCACTTGTTACCCTCTTCATCCAACTTCTGCTTCATTTCACTGGAACAGAAAGCAAAAGAACAAGAACATAAACAAAATGTCAGTGGGAAAATCTTTCTCTTCTTTCCACATATTCATGTTGTACTCTTTGAATAACTTTTGCAGGTGTGAAATAAGTATCAGAAATGCACACTCTAAATTTACAAATGGGAAGCAAAAACTCCCATGTTCCCTGGAGTCACCCATGACCAACCCATTTAAACTCTCTAAGTCACAAACCAGGGCAAAATTTACTCATCTCCAGCAAGATAACCCTCAGGAGAGCCAGGCTGCTGCAAGAGCTACTCTGGTTGTGCCAAGCCACAGCATCATTTGACAATTCAGGGCTGCTTTCAGAACCCGTTACAAATAAAAAATCAGTTTATGAAAGTGAAAGGTTGGTGAACAGTAATAAAAAACCCCTTCTGATCAACAGTTCTGAAAACAGAAAGGTTGCTACGTGCTGACCTGTGGGGCCATAATACTCATAATAGCTCCAATTTGTCAAGGGAGGTTAATCACATACTTCATTTCAAAGAGGTGTGGGTGCTTTACTAGTTAGGACCCATACTAAGACAACTGTCAACTGTGAAAGTGTTTGCAGACACTCTGTATAATTTTCTGTATTCCAGCAGAAGGGCTCATTTATTAAAAAAAAATAAATTCTGTATGCATGGTATTAATGTGCTATCTTCCATTATACAGTGCTTTTGATATTTAAAAATTTGGCAATGTATTCCACGATAAGAGTAATAAAAAAGCATGCAGAAGGAACAGTTGTGTAAGCAGACAAGTCTGCAAATTCATCACACATTTTCTGGCTTACACAACTAGGACATACCCTAAGAGAAGAAAAAAATTGAATTAATGAAAAACATGTAAAATAAAAGCTTATAAAACCGCAAGCACACACTTAGATTCATTCTTTCCATTTCTCAGAGTTAGTGGTGACTATCTTACTATTTTCAATTGCTAATAAAAACCATTTACAATATTAGAGTAACACAGAGGTCTAAACAAAATTTAAAGGTACCACAAAACATAGACTAAGTTGCAGGAAGACAGAGTCATGACACACTGACTTACACTTAAAATAATGCTTAAATATCTTGCTACAGGAAAAAAAAGAATATACTTATTGCATATTTATTCAGGAACTGAAGCAAGATCATCTATAAACATCATTATGAGCCAAGCCTGAAATATTAAAAAGGATCACATTACTGGGCTATACATCTTATTTGCCACTTCTGTTTCAGATTCATAACTCAAAATAAAACCAGCCTGTTTTATAAAAGTCTGACAGCTAAACTGTAAACCTCAAGTCTGAAAAACAATTAAGGCAGTGATCTAAAGCATATAATTTTGGATCTTGTACATACATCATATTTAAGCATATTCCCAATATACCCCTTTTATAGATTTAAAGCTTGAAAATAATGTACATTTCTACTACTTGTCCCCTGTACAAGGCTTTGACTGACTTAGACTAGCTGCTCAAATGCAAATAAACACTCTTTGGACTTCCAAGTAAATAATCTTTATTTGTGATGCTTTTTTTTGTCCAGATGGCAAAACATGCTTGTTTTTTTTTCACATTTTTACAGGATGTAAAAAATGAAAAAAGGAAAGAGATTATCATGTAAGCGAGGAAATATTTGAATTATGCAAGTCAAACTGGCTTCCTCCTGTAAACCAACAGAACTATCCCACAGAGGGAATGGGATGGTTGGACTAGTTTGTGTTACCTCCACTGCTCCCTCCTCCCATGGTACTACATGGACAAACTTTCTAGGGGAACAGGAGGGGAAGTGAACTGATCCCCACGTCACTCCTCCCTCCACAACACACATCCTACTGAGCAGCAGTGGAGTGAGACAGAGCGATGCTCCTGCACAGAAGGTCAGGTGGGAATTCTGGCTCCCAGAAGAGAAGCTGGGGAAGGTGAAGGCTGTGTGATTCATGGAGGAATTATGGCACAGAAAAGTGTTTCAGCAGCCCCACGATGCTGCAAACTTTGATGGAGGCCCCAAGCAGCAGATGCTGGCCTCCTCAAAAGATGAGAACAACTAAGGAGTCAAAGTAAAAGAAGAGATTTTTGTTCTTATGGAGTTCTGTTATCTCCCAGAGCTGGTAACGCTGATATTTGGTGGTATCAGCTCCCACACTCACTGTCATGCTCAGTGTCATTTTGAACACTCATTAAGGCTCTAATACATGATAGCAAGATAAACCACAGAAGCAAAGCCACCAATTAACACTCAATATAAAAACAGGCAGTTTCATTCACGACAGAGCTAATAAAGCCTCATACCTAGAAAAACCTGAGCATGCACTGAAACCCTTTCATCAGAACAGGTATTAATTACATCCCTCTCTTCTATCAGGCTGCCAACATTGATTACACTGGGAGAACCTCAGTATCATTAAGGCATCTGCCTCAATGTTAAACAGGACTAAAACTGGCCAACAGATTAAAAAAGTAAATAGGATAGGTTTGGACAGGCTGGCAGATAGAGAGCATGACAGAAAAAGCCTCATTTCCACAGGAAACCAGGCAGAACAGAAAAGAAAGCAATGCACATCTCTCTTAGGGCTGTAACAAATTAAGGCTCTCATGCACTGCCTGCCAAAGGCTATTCTAGGTTTTCTGTAGCAGTCAAATGGCAAAGGGCACTGCCAACTGGACTTGTCATTTAAAGCCAAAAGGCTACTGTCCACACTCTTTCCGTGGAAGGAAAACACGGGTTTGGTATGAAAGCAAAGTGCTACACAACCTCAACCTGCCTGACTTGAGGAAAAGTAGTCCAAGTGAGAAGTAGGCTCTGCTTTACTCCCAGCAATATGAGGAAACCTCACTTGCACGTGACTCCAGCTGGATGATTACTGTGAGTGGGATGATTAATGCAAGCTTCAATCTCAACACACTGAGAAAGTTGCACTGAAATTCAGGAGCTACAAGTTGAAACTCAAGGCATCCCTGAGTTTGAAAGCCTTGGACTTTGCCTTCAGGAGGTTCAAATGGCTTGGTACAAGAAGGTTATAAGAATGGTCTAAGGAAAGGAGAGCAGTCAATATCAACTGAGTCTCTCATGCAGTGAAACTCGCTTCCAAAAAGACAACAACCACCTAGTGCAGGAGTTATTTCTATGAAGCAGGTCAAACCACCCAGTCATTGCAAACATTCCCTGTCCCTTCCCAGGCAACACCTTTCCCCTCAACAAAACACAGATGAGGGGGATGGGACAGAGAAAAGAGGGAGAATGTGTGTGCACTCATGTGTGCTTGCTTTCCCAATGAGGGAATGTAATGTATTTATACATGTATGTATAGAATATGTGTGCAAATAAAACAAGCAACAGAAAAGACTGCACAAAAAAATGTCCCTTTTGGGGAAAGCACAGAAGAGTGGGAACCACAAATGACAGAATTTATTCACATCACAAGTCATAACTGATGGTGCTCAGCTATTATGGTTATGTGAAACATAGTAATAAGCATCTGTGGAGAAGAGCACTCCTACTGTTTGAATAAATCTCAGATTGGATTTCATTTTCAGTCTCGAGTGGTTACATTTCACCGATTGCTTACCAATACAAAAGAAGTAAAAAATACTCAATAGATACTCAACATGCCTGTCACCAAAAGTAATTCTGTCAAAGAACTTGTAAGTTCCAAAATATGCAGATGCATATTTAGATTTTTCCAGAGGCTTTTATCAATTAATTTACACAGCCTGCATGAAAAATATGCAATTAGTTTCAGTGAAGGTTTTGGGTGATAGACTCCTGGCATGTAATTCCCATCCACAGTCAGGTCAGGAAGACTTTCCAGCATACTGTTTTGGATATAGGTTTTGCTATTATATTCTGAGGGTGAATACGTGCCTTTCCCTCATCACACTGTGCTTTTGTGACCTTTTAAAACATAAATTATATAGCATTCATTGGCATGGTTTATTACTTCTTAGTGCCCTTGAGGATTTTAACTGAATTTGTGAGAAGAATGAAATTGTGCCTTGCTGCTTTTCAAATTATACGGTGCGTTAGGCATCATGTTATGCTGCAGACAGGTGTGGCACAGCCCTTTGCAAGGCAGGACCCTGCTGAAACATGACAGGTGACTTGTGTAGACACGCAGTGAGCCTCACTGTACGCCTGCTCTTCAGCAGCTGGGAACAGCCTGTCTGAAATACCTTGTCTGGACGGACTCTATGAACTGGCATCCCTTCTGTTTCTACGAATAACACTACATACATAGATAAATGCATCACAGGATCATTTATGTTGGTGAGCACCTCTAAGACCCAGCACTGCCGAGTCAATCACAAAACCATGTCCCTAATTTGACACATCTACATGTCTTTAAAATACCTCCAGGAACGGGGACTCAACCACTTCCCTGGGCAGCCTGTTCCTGCACTCAATAACCATTTAGGTGAAGAATTTTTTCCTAATATCCAATTTAAACCTTCCTTGGCACAACTTGAGGCCTTTTCCTCTTGTCCTATCCTGTGTTAGTTGGGAGAAGAAACCGACCCCCCACCTCACTACAACAACAACATTTGCAGAACACCTTTACAGCATTTTTCATTAAGTGACCATTCAAATCTCTATCCCTTGAGATATTCAAAAGCTGTCTCTGGATATAACCCTGAGTACCATGCTCTAGGAAACCCTGTCTGAGCAGGAAAATTGGACTAGATGACCTCCAGTGGCCCCTTCCAACCTTGTCCCTTCTGTGATTCTGTCATAGAGTCCTCTCCGCTGCTGCACTATAGTAAGCAACATATTTACAACTCATATTCAAGGCAAATGACCCTCAAAAATTTCTCTTACCACAAGACCTGATTGCCTTAGCTAGATAAAATTCTATTTCAAATCACTTTTACAGCATAGAGAAAATTGAGTTCCTACGTAAAAGCAAGTAGTTCAAGATGTATTCCATGCATTATTGTAATACTGAATGTTCTTGCTTTGGACTTAATGCTACTTCCTACTATTCTGGTGGGATTCAACAGGACTGAGGCATTTTTTCTGTGCTATTCCAATGGCTGCAGCTTCAAAAACAGGCTGGCAGGTTTAAACATAATTCTTCAGCATTTTCCCGAACAATGCCTTCTCCTCTAATAAATTTCTTTAAAACAATTGGTATATTGCACTTCCTGAATACAGACACACTTTTTTTTATATTGTTTTGAGCCAGCAGTGTGATAAGCAACATTTTTTCTCTGAGCTGCAATTTGATATTCACAAAGCTCTGTGACTGTAATTATTCTATATTTTAATAAGTGAAACAAATCCTAGATGGCCCTGTACACTTCTCACCAAAGGGCATTACTGTGATTACATGCCCAGGGGCTGAGGCATGTGGAGCTATAACCTCAAACTGCAAACCCAGCTCTAATATGCATGCTGGCAACTTGCCATAGGAAGACATACTGTGAAGTTTAAAACAAAAAGAGCTGGAAAGGAGCCTATGGTGAGTCTGAGAAACAGCTGACAGAAGTCATTGCTGCATGTATGAGGCTGGGATGATCAAACACTAAGCCTCTCCTCTGAGTGCAGCAATGGAAGGGAGTCCATAGGACAGTAGGCCATGGCCAGGTATATTACAACATAATGCTAAGAAAACCCACCTGTTTTTCATATAACAAGGGGAACAGTTCCTGCTGAAAACCTGTTAGTTGGCTTAAGCTCCAAGCCAGAGTCTGTACACACAAGTCTGTCTGCCAGGCTTCCCAAAACCCAGCTCTCTGCTCTTCTCTAAACCCCACTGGGCTGCAGCCAGCCTGCTCTTGTCTCACACCAGTCTCCATTTCAGACTGGCACCTGGCAGTTTAAATGCAAACTCCAGCTGGACTGCTTCCCATTTGCTCTGCTGCATTCTTGGGTGATGGACAAATGCAATTTTTCCTACTGTTTAATCACTTTTTATCTTCCCCAATAGAGTAGAAGTGAAATCTATTCTTGTTGCCTGCACAGGAAACGAGAAAAATGGAGGGACAGTGTTCCTAGGAGTTACAAAAGAATCCCATTTCCTTCACGTCACTCCCCCCTGCTGAATGGAGGAACAGCGCTTTGACCACAAGTTATCAAAGACAGGTAGAAACTTTCTCCTTTGGTACTACAGATGGGGGCTTCTGTTTCCTGTCCTTTTAATGCAAATTACACCTGTTTCATAAAATAATCTACTTTTTATCCATTTGGCATTGCAGCCTTTTCTCCTTCAAAGACTAATGAGCAGGCAGCATACACTGCAAGGTGCTTTGCTTAGGGGAGCAGCATTCTGCTCACTTCTGTAACTGGTTGTCTCTGTTCTCTGCATTTGTTTGCACTATCCCACCCCCCAGACTAGATTCAGAGCGGTCCATGAAGACCACCAATTTGTCTTAAAACTGGTTTTAATCTTAGTTTGACAACAGTTAAGAGCCTTAAAATATTGGTTTCCTCCACTCTTCTGTCCAGGCATCCTTAATACTCACCTACACGTAAGTTACTGAGGCATTTTGCTTAGAACTAAAATGTGGTTTTATGCAGATTCTGGGGAGTAGGCGAACAAGTTCTGATGTGCTTGATCCCAGCCTTTCAGAGAAACCATTTTCACCAGCTGTACATCATGTTTTTCCACTCCTTTGGCCAATCCTAACTTGGTCAGTTGGGCTGGGAGTTTCCTTGGGTTACAGAGCTCAGCTAAAACACAAGTTCTACCAACACTCTCTAATGACAGAGGACAAAGAGCTTTCTGTATTCAGAGTGCACACAGTATTCCCATCTCTGTTCTCCTCAGACCAGCCAGATGTGCACCAGATACTGGAGTTGGGTTAAAGATCCTTTAATCCATGGAGAACATGATGGTCTCCTGTACAATGAGGAGTCACAGGCTGACTGTGACTGAAATTTCTCATCTTCAATTTGATGTTCAAGGTCCCAGACTGTGATTACTAGATGTGGTCCCCACCTCTGCCCTTGCTTCTTCTCTCCTTCTCCCAACCTCCCAGATCCCTAGAAGCAGACCAACCAGGGCTTTGTTGTCAAAGTCTTGCCCTTTTGTTGCTTAACTCAGAAGGCCTACAATGACCTCCCGTTGCCCTTCAAAATCAATGCTAAGGATTCAGTGACTACTGTGCTTTCAAACCAAACATTATTGCACCATGTGGCTACCACCTGTCAAGGCAACACTGACATAGGCAAACATATTAAAGACAAGCTGACTGGCATGAAACTTCAGTGCCATCAGAGGTCTCATGGGATAGTAAAGCATTCAGGAACTTAGGATAACTTACTTTTGTTTAGCACAGGTTAAATGAGGCACAAGAATAAAACCCTATCTCAGTAATTTTTTAAACTTGCCTTTGCAGCAATAATGTTGAGACTAAGTGGACTCTATATTCTCCTACTGACAATACCCCATCTGCTTCAACTGATGTTCCTCGAAGCTGAATAAACTAACACTAAAAGACAGATATATGCCCTACCTTTAAAAATACAGCTATTCTTCTACAGCCTGAGACAGCACTATAAAAAAAGTTAACTTCATAAAAAAAGTTAACTTCATAAAAAAAGTTAACTCCATAAAAAAAAAAAATCACAGATTCTGAGGACAATCTCTTTCTAAAAATAAAAGAACTCCATCACAGTGGAAACGCTGTAGTTGTTGAGTTTTTACTTTTGGTTTGCTTTTCTTAATGCATTTTTTTAAGGTTTGCAAACACTTCTTATAATAGGAAAATAATTGCATCGAAACCTTCATATTTCTTATTAAATACTGCAAAACAAATGTTGTGAAGACTAACCTGTGGAAGGTTTGCTCTAACCACAGCTGAACCAATTTAGCTGCTGACGGAACCAGAAAAATGACAACATACTCAACATTTAGATGTACCAAAAAATGCCTATCAGGCACTGTACTTGCTAGAGAGAGAACAGATCCAGTCAGCCCTAAGATAAGCTGTGCTTTGCTTGCCCCAGACCCGTACCTTGTTTGTTGTGTCAGGTTCTACCCTGATCTGTTAACAATTTCACGCTCAGGTAAGCCATTTCACCAAATGGGTGGCTGCTGCTCTATCACTACAGACACCACTCCAGTGGCTATTAGGGGAAGTTTCCTTTTCTGCTGCTGGCACAAGCACTGTTAGTCAGCGTCTTCCATCAGCTGGAACTGACACGTCAGAGTGCAGATAAATGAAATAATATACTGTTATTATTTTAAATTCCTCCTCATTTTGCAAACCCACAAATTGTCAAGGGACATTGTACTTAAACCCATTTTCTCTTGTCACGTTGGATACCACAGGAGCACAGCCTGTGCACCACCACAGTGCCCCACAATGTGGCTACAAAATGATAAGCTTCAACTATCATTTACAATAGCATATTGTGACAGTTTCCTCTCAGATTACAAACATGTAATGCTTTGTCATACTACCCTATCAAACTGCTTAACAACCTAGTAAAACATCATTCACCACTTCTCTTATATGCCTTCCCTGTTTTTTCGCTTTCAACATTTGATAGTAATTTATAGTAACAAACATTTGCTACATTCCCCTCTATCCTATTTTCTCTCAATAAATGGCATTTTGCTCTCCCTGAAATGTATTTCTCACTGCCTCCCTAGTATCTCTTGAACTAGCATATCAATGTTTCTTGCTTCTTTTAGCTAATTATAGTAGAATTTTATCTTTCAGCGTCCTTTCCAAGTAATTTCCAGAAACATCAACTTTATAAAACTGCACTGAATCAACAGCATTGATTACTACTTGGCACAGTTTATTTGACCAATAAAATCCTCAGCCTAAAAGCTTTCTATTCCCTGCCATTTACTAAGGGCTATCTTACCTAGTATGCAACAAAAGTGAAGTTCTAAAAGTCTCTCTAACGCATTATTTTTCTATCAGTCATTCTCTATTTACTACTTTGCAGCTCATTATAGTGTATTTCATCACATACTTAATCCTGTCTTTTTTCTCCATGTACCAAGTAGAAGAAAATAGTTTAACAGAATTAATTCTCACGTGCATCTAATTTTAAAGGGATAAAATCTGAATTCCTGGCCATATGTTTACCAACTACTTTTGATTATTCCTTCACCTATCAGGTCCTGACTTTTAGTACAGGGTCACACCTGGAGAATGATAAATACAGACAAGCATTCTTAGAATAAAGCATTGTTCAATTCAAAGAGATCAAAAATATTTTGTGAAAATATTTTTTTAATGTACATACTCGCCCATCATACTTACATGCAATAAATTCTTTGCATCACTAGTGGTATCAGTTAGTCTACCTTTCTTTGGAAGCCAATTTTATGCCCATATCAGCTTGAAAAACTTCATTTAATAATAGAAACACTCCTACTACATTAAATAGTTCTCTCAGTGCTCCTTTGACAGTGTCATCTCCCTTGACCTTGTAGAACACAATTCACAGCCTGGCTAGCACACAGCAGGAGAGTAACTGAGACATTGGCTCCAAAAAATCTCCCAAGTATTCACCGTGAGTCATCATCCCCTCTTTCTAGCTGAACTTCCAGCAACACAGACCCACAAAGATTTGCTCCAGAATCCGTGGTATTACTTGGCCCTTCCCCACAGAACACACAGCAGAGTGAACAAGAGCAGGCAGCAGAGCAAACAGCAGAGCTTGCTAAAAGTGGGTCTCACAGGCTGACAAGGCAGAGCGTCACAGGACCGAGTGTGTGTTGGTAGAAAAAGCAGCACAAAGACATTTGTCCTTGTTTGTGTACAGGCAAGATGAGTAATGCTACATGCTCAAGCTCCTTCTGCCCCATGAAGACAGCTTTTTAAAACATGCCATCCCAACCACTGGTATCCCAGAGAGTGGCTGCCACTCCAGAACCCAGGTGGGACAGAAACACTGGGAAAGCTGGGTCCTCCACAGACAAATCTATGTGGGTGTCCTCCCACACATGTCCACTCTGAGTATTTCGTCACTTCCTTCAACAACCTGAAGAGCCCTAATATGCCACAAGGAGAAAGCAGAAGGCATTACCCAATGCTCTGGGCCATCCATGGGATGGTTCCAGGTGAAATTTTTGTGCACACCAAGAGGTTCCCATTGACTTGGTCTCAGGGTGAATTCATTGCAACTGTGGCACTAAACTCTATTTTCAACAAGTCCATACATGCACAGCTCCTAAAGTCCAACACCTCTCCATGCTGCCCACGCTCCTAACACATAGTAAGTAAATACTGCTCTTAGATGTTCCACACAGTAGCTTAAAGATCGCAAGGCCTGTGATTCCAAACAGTCAATATGGGTCAAAAAATAGCAGCTTGATATATTTAGTAAATTTAAGCCTATAAACAATGTTTTTCTCAAGTACAGAGATTGTTTGCAGTATCCAGGTAGGTTTTGTTTGTTTGTTTTAAAGACAAAGACTTATAAGCCTAAAATTACCACTTACCTGTATTGTACGCAAGAAAGTGTTTTGGCAGACAAAAGAATCTGTTTTCACAGAATGCATTTTATATATAACATGATGTGTTACCCTGGTGTGTTTCACATCAACAATACCTTCTGAAAGCAGGATCATATCCCTTCTTAAGAACCAGAAAAATGTCTGCAAAGGGGCAGGAAATATCAACAGCACCTCCACTTCCCCTTCCAAATACACATATTTAGGGTAGTCTTTTTAAAAAAACACTTGCATATGCTATTCCTAGAGTAACACTTGTATTTAACAAAGACACAATCTCCAGTTAAGACTTTTATAATACTTCAGATATCTCACAGTTAATGCTATACACTTAATCCAGAAACTTTTTCTTATGGAAATGTTTCTGCAAATTCAATGACACACTGATATTCTAACATATAAAAGAATATACAGTAATGGAGAATATACAGTAATGGATTGAAAGCAAATCAATAAACAACCACAAAAAGAAAAAAAGGCAAGCTAATAATTCAGAATTTATTTAGAAAATAATCATCTTTATTTTGTAGCTGTGACTACAAGTGCAGCTATTTAGCTTTATTCCGCATTTGTATGTGTGCCTTTTTCATTCTTCCTCTTGGCCTATTTATGCTCTTCCCAATTAAGTATCAACCAATCTGAAGCACAGCAAATGTACTTCAGTGGGATGGTTTTGGTGAATGGCAAAATAAAAAGTGAAATAACAAAAGCATTTGAAAAATGGAAATAAAACTCCCAACCTGTAACATAAACCATGGTGTGGTAACTGAGGAGGAGTAGGCTTGCTCCAAACTGCACTACAGCTCTGAGCTGAAATGCTACCACCGTATCTGCAGTCACAGACAACTACAAGTGGCTCTCTCAACACAGGTACCTGGAGCAGGTAATTTTTCATTAATAGAACAGTAACAGACTTGCCTACTGAGTTTGGAAATCCATTTTGACACCTGCAGTGTGCAAAGCCATCAATTACATGTGGCATTTTATACATTTCTACATCTATCTTGCTGACAGTTAACAGAGATGCATGATGATGATTTCTAAATACATATAAGAAGCAGCAGTTTCTGATTAGGAATTCTTTTCCTTTTAAAATAATTCAGTGGGGCACAAGACATTCATGGGTTGTTCAAAATTTCTCGTGAAATAACATTAGAAGTTCAACGTATCGTACACCCACTTCAAAACATATTCTGGGTTGGTATACTTAAAATTCAGCTTAATAAAGCATTACCAAGAGGATTCAAATTTGCACCAGTTAGCAAGAAATACATTTAAACATAACTGATCTAATTCTCCATGGCACTGAATTGGTTCATGCTGGTGTCACTCCACAAACTTCATCAACACCACGATACAGCAAGACAAAACCTTTGTAGCTGTGGCCTGAAATGCTAGCAGAGGATGGCCAGACTGTCAGCTGTTATTCAGCAGTAGAAAGTGGATACAGAGCAAGCTGGGGATTCTCTCAGGAAAACACACATATATTTCCTCAGACTTTTCTGCTGCCTTGAGATGTCCGTGCTTCAAACAAAGCCTGCCTCCCTCACCACACTCTCAAATGAACCCAAAGCTCTACCAATCTGCTTTCCTCACAGGTAAATGCAGCTTGGAGTTACCTTCTGGACTCAGCAGCTGGACAGACAGTCTGTGGGCAGAGAACTGCCAGCAGACAGTCCTCTCCTAAACCCTCATTTGCACTGATGCACCATCACCTGAACGACAGATCAAATCTGCTTCTGACGTGTGACTGTCAGTGATTTAAAGCTAAATACATCAAAAGGAGAATTACTGGTTTAAAAGTAATGATTTGTTCTCAAAGCCAAACATTTATGTCTAAGAAAGAAAAGCAGTGACTGTAAAACACTAATCTTTCAAAATAACCGGAATATAAAAACATTGTCATATCCATAAATTCAGGACTTCAAAACTTGCATGATTAAGTGCTCACAAGGGAATATCTCTGTAACTGAAATACTGGTTGATTTATAACAAAACAAAGTTGTTCACCCAGAGGGTGGCTCAGTACTGGAACAGGTTCCCCAGCAAAGTGGTCACAGCACCAAGCCTGATGGATTTCAAGAAGCATTTGGACGATGCTCTCAGGCACATGGTGGGACTCTTGGGAAAGGTTCTGCGCAGCACTAAGAGTTGGACTTGATGATCCCTGTGGGTCCCTTTCAACTCAGCATATTCTGGGAATTTAATTAAACTGCAAGTAGAGGAAGATCTGCCAGTGGGAACCAGAACAATATAATTATTAAAAATTCTAGTGCTGACTAAACATATTTCTTTTTAATAAGATAATGGCTCAGTTTGGTTTTGTACGTTTTAGCTGCAAGTATGTGAAAAGACTAAGGAGTAATCAACTTGATGCAGATGGAGATCTCCTTCAAAACAGTAATAAAATGCATATTCAAACAAGATTTTACTGTTTAGAAAAGGCATAACTATGTTTTCCATAAATATTCCTTAACTGTGGAGGTGCTTTCTGCTTGAAATGTGTCTCTGTCTGTCTGAGCAGCGCAATTTGTGTGCAGGAGGGTCAAAGATTAGCAAGGGGGAACAAAGGAAGGCTCTTTTCTTAAAAAGTGATGGTTATGACAGGCAGTGCTGTATAACACAACATGCCCAATAACACAATACATCCCTTCTGTGATGCAGATGTCACAAATAAACAACCAAGAAGGTTGCTGGAGCACAGGCACTTCAGCTTCAGGTTGGATGCATACAAAGATGCTGTCCTCAAGCTCCCTTCTCCCCTCTCCTTTCCCTCCCACTGAAAGCAAAACAGTAACAATTGGGTTTGGGGGTTTTTTCCACTTTTATTGCATACCACACTTTTTACAGCTTTTACACTTCTATGTATTTTCTTTCTAGTGCACAAACATCCTGGAAAAGGTGAGAGACAAATTTAGAAAATATGACATGGAGGGTCAAAGGTAGACCACTAGAACTAAAAGCCAAGTAGTTATCCCCACAAGCTGGGGAGAAAGAAGCACGTAATCAAGAGTTAGTTGTTGGTATTTCATCAGCCGCTTATATTCAGCCAAGAGTAGGAAAAATACAAGCAAATATTGAGAGGGAGAGGTGACGATTTTCTTCACATACAGAGCTACATAATTTTTTTATCCAATTCTGTACTTTGCTCCAAGACATATTTCAAACCACTGTTCTAGGTCAAAGGTGCAGATTTCAATTACCACAGCAGTATGTGTAAGTCAGACATAAAAAGGAAGCATTTTAGAACTTACAGCAAAACACAAAAATCTCCAAAAAATCTTGACTGACAGATGATTATTTTTACTGAGAAAACCAATTGCACAAATTCTTGCCTAAAGCAAAAGCCTAATTATACACAACATTTTTAAGAGCTCTAAAACACAAATTGCAAGGCACCACTACTTATAATCAAGGACTCTTCCCTTGAGCCAAAAAAAAAAAGAAAAGCTTTAGAGGCATTCAATATGCTGGTTATATGTATGGAACTACAAAAGCAGATAAAACAAAAGCTTCCTTTATAATCAATAGTTTATAAATCAAAGCAAAGCCTTACTTCAAAAAGCAGAGGCAGATTGTGAAGAGCTGCTGATTTATAAAAAAAAACATTATTTGAAATCAGCAAGCAATTAAAGAGAAGCATTTCTTTCTCTTTCTGCTAATGCAGGTAAAGCACACACAGGGTCTAACACACATAATCAACGATGGAGAAAGCTGTAGCATCTGAAGTATTTCCCCTCTGCAAGAAACACTGAAGTCACAAGTATTCTCTTGATTGCAGTTCACTTATTTTTCTGAACAGTGCTACCAAAGTCTGAGTCCAAGAAGTACTTAAACCACTCTACAAATACAATTAAGCTCCCCAGCACACTTAAACCTGTCTCTACCTTTGCAGAAATACCAGTTCAGGCTCCCACGGGACAGTTTGACATCAGTTACACCCAACAGCTAGAAAATGAACAGATTAAGCTCAAATATCAGCCAATAAATAACTGCAGTGATGCTGTAAAAGCCAGCAGCAGTTTCAGAGATTTTTGGCTGTACATTGCCCAGCTAAGCCCCAGAGCACAACCAAGCAATGAAAAGCAACAACCACCCCAACCTCATTATTAGATTGGGTCACCTGCACTCCGTGTTCAGGACAAGTTTGTCAACATTACAAAAAATAAAATTACAAAAAACAAAATGCCATGCTGGTGTAAGCCATTTAGATTGCCTCTACTCTGCACAGCCGAGAAGTTTCTTCAGGAATCTTTTCAAAAATCTTAAATGACTTCAAAACCCCAAACAATAAAACATTTGTTTACAAGAGGGTAGAAATACCCAGATTTATTATTTAATCAGGAGAACATAAAGGGAAGTTTGTAAGAGATCAAAGAAACACAGATGCAGTAAGAAAAGCAGTGAGCCACACAAATTGGAGAAACATTTTAAAATATGCATTAAATGCCTGTTACATTTGCATGTCCAATTATAACAACCAAAATCACAACCAAACTCCTTGACAGCATGCAAGTATTTTATCTGAGGAGGTCTAATGATCTATTCAATAAAGCCAAAGTGACTCAGATTTTGACTTCTTTGTTTACCCTACTAAAAAAAACAAACCCCAAAACACCCCAACAAACAAAACAAAAAAAAACCCCTCCATGCACAAAAAAACCTACCAAAACAAAAACATGTAGTCTGTATTTAATTAGGCCCCTGATTCTCACATCTGAGATTGATAGAGGATTTGCTCTTCACTGAAATAATAGCATAATACAAGTAATTTTAATTTAACATAACCCACAACACTTCAGTAAGACTGCATGCGACCTAATAAGAATGACCCAGAATTCACCTACTCCATTATCTTAATATTACACAGTACCTCAGATACAGCAAGTATAACAGAATTTGCTACTTGGAAGGAACAAAGTAAAGGTAAGAGGAATGGCATTTGTTTTAATTAGCAGGCTGAGTATTTCTAGGATGTCTCTGGCATCTCAGTATCAATTATCCTGATAAGTACTATCTTATCAAGTCATTGAAAAGGTATCTAAGGACAATTATATAATTCAGAAACCCAAGCTATCTAAGTTCCCTTCAAGTCAGGGAAAATATTACCTTCCCTCTGAGGGGGATATTTTTCTCAAACTTAGATGCGTATTCATATTAAAATACACTGTTTAGGATTCCACACTTCGGATACTCTTCCTGGAGCACCAACAATTTATTCTTAACAACTGTTTTGTGGTTTCTTTTACTTCTTTCCTTCAGCACTCTGTTACATTTGTCCTCCATATGAATTTTAAACCTGATTATCCCATATTCTGCTTCATTAAGTAGCAGCAAAATTCAACCTCGCCTTTTTTTTTTTAGAATAAAACTAGTTTCAGGTTCTCCAATATTGCTAATTTAATCACCTTTTTTAGATTTCCAATGATCTTTTCCAGCGAAATTCTCAACCTGAGTTAATTAAAAATCATCTGCCTCCCTTAAGGCTTTCCTTCAGTCTTCTGAGTATTAGAGCATTGAGTGCATTCCTTTAGATTGACTCTAGGGTACCTGGTATCAATAATTGTCTGCCAGAGAACAAAGAATTCATCACGATATTGCAAAGACACCAGACTCCCAAGCACAGAAATTTATTGTGTGTGTGTATATATATATATATATAAATCAATATGCTCCTGTGATACACCACACCTTTTCCATGCCAGCCCAAACCCATTTGCCTAAAGCAGGTGACATACTTATTGCACAGTGTGCTCCTGCTGCTGTCATTCAGAAGCACTATCATCACCCCCATTCTGCTCTCAGAATCTGGATTTGCACACACACCAAGCTTGGGAGGCTTTTAAACTTCTTAAAATCGAATTTTTTAAACTTATTTTCAGCGGACGGCTTAAACAACAACTTGCAATTCATCTCAACAGCCTCTTCATTCAGCTTTCACTTAAAAAGCCAATCTCAGAGTCAAATTTCACCCCTCTCCTTCTTTTGAAAGGGACACAATCAAAACCTGCAATCAGCATGACAGGAGTTTGCCAAGGCTGCATCCTGGGCTGTGTGTAACAGCCTCTGAAGCTTACACACACCTCCCTCACTTGGATCAAGGTACTTCCCCCACTGCTTATTCTTTGAATTCCTTCCTTCTTTTTCCCCCCACCCTCCATTTTTCAGTTCAGGTTTGGAAAGTGAATTCCAAGATGGACTATGGTCCATGTAACACCTGGGTTAGCTGTCTGATCAGATGGGCAGGGATCACTGGAACAAAGGTTTATTTGGTTTATTTGTAACTTCCCTCCCTGCTCCTGCCTGTAGAAATAGTCTTATTCTTTAAAGAGTGAAAGTTGTTACTGTACTGAGGACTCATAACATGAAATTTTGTTGCGTGTCTGTACGAAAACCCTGTGAAATCTGAACCTCAATATTATTTAAAAAATTAATTCTCTAGCCTAACCATGCAAATATAATTGGATTTACGGAATATAAATTTGATGAGGGTACATTTCTTTTGGAAAGGAACTACAAGAGCACTTAACTCTATACCATCTTCTGGAGTTTGACTGTGCCCTTCCTTGTCTGTCCTGTAAGGCAAACTCTTAAACTCTCATGTTTCTTTTAACAAGAAAGCTACTAAAGAAAGCTCTCATTATTATCTATTAGCTTCTACCCTGATCTGAAGCAATGACTATTGTAGGCAACAAGGCACCTTCAGATTTCTAGTGGAATTATGAGAGCATCAGCATTGCCTTCTACCCCAGTTTTCACATCCTCCAGGACTTGCCTTGCACGGGTACAGTTTTTGCTGAGGCATCTCCCTACCTGACTATTTCCCATGGGTTTTCAAACACAGTACAGCACACCTGACTACGTTCCTCTCTCCAGGTGGCATTGCCCAGCATTTGTCAGAGGGCAAAGAGAAGAGAGAAACAAAAAATTTTCAAAAAAAGAAAAATAAAAATCCCAATCCAGTCAGAGCTTGAAATAAAACCATAACCTACATCCTTGCAGACACTTTTGACTTCACCTGATCTAAACTCTTCTGTTGCTTCTGACCACTGTTTAATAAGCTAAAGAAAAGCAACCCTTTAATATGAAGCCCCATGTCTCTAACCAAAGCTGAAAACTTGCTGTTTGTTCCTACTCCTTCATTTCAGTTGCAGTTTCTAATCTAAAACTCTTCTTTATTTCTAACCCCCTCCTGATAACATTGTGACCTTTTCTTCATATTTTTTTTTAATTTTAAATAATGAGATTTTTTTTTTCAAAAGCTTTTTGGAAATCAAGATAATTCTATGGAGTTAGGCAGTGCAAATAGCAAAAAAAGGTTCAAGACTAGAAACTTAACTCTAGCACCTGGAGCTTAATATAAACTATCTGTGTCATGCCTACTGTTTTTTCAAGTGTTTAAACAAACACTAATGGATTAATTGAAATTGGACACAATTCCTTAATAATAAAATCTTTCAGTGTACTGGTTTTGTTCTTTGTTTGCTAAATGGATATGACAACATTTACCCAACTCCTTTGCAGGGAACCATCACAACTGCAAGTGGAAAGTGCTATAGGAGATATATATATATAATGGATGCATCTTAATTTATTCTTTGTTGCTAGAGATAATGACATTGAAAATTTGAAAACGTGCTTTAATTTAAATGAAAGGTAAGTTGATTCCAAATCTATTATAATTTCTTCTTTTTTTTATTTATGGCTAACATAAAAATAGCTACACATATTTTTTGTTGTATTAACAAAACAGTCACATTCAAATACTCTTCAGAATAACCAAAGCAGACATGAAACACTGCAGCCTATAGAAAATCAGCTGAATTCCAAACTACATCAAAATATTTTACTGGAAATGATGGCAAGATTATCTTCTGAACCATGAACAGCCCCATCATATATTCTTTTGTTCAAATTATTCAGACATGCCTAAATAAATGTTATCTCCCTCAAAAATAAAAGTATGCTTTTACCATGTACATGTAAGCTTCTATAGGAGAAAATGTTACCCTCAAAACTATTTAAAAAACTGATTTTAAGCTTCATTTGCTGCCTCTGTATAGGCCTAAATAAATGATTTTCTATGTACCTATTTGTGATTTGGTCATAAATCTTTTCAATCCTTACTAAGCAAAAATGGCCATCGACATTTGGATAAAGCAGCAGAATAAAAATGTTTAATAGTCTTCAGAAATGCCTGAAATTACCTTCCCAAATGTAACACCACTACAAATCACCAACCAGACACAAATTTTTCAAGTAGATGCACATTAAGATGAATTTTACATCTTTGTAAAATTTCTGAAGCCAATAAAAAGCTTCAGCTGGATCAAAAAACCTTCCAGGTGTGGCTGAGCCTGAGACACAAATGCCCACACAAACAGAACTCTGCTTCTTGTACACTGTTTTCATTAATTCTTTTGGATTGCATTCTCCTTACCAAAAATTTATATTACAAGGGACTTAAGGTTGGTAGGCAGGTTTGTTCTTTTTTTGAAATTAAGGAACACTGGTGTGTTAGCACAGATATATACATGTATGCGTATAAAAAAATGAATTTATCAACACCCAGTCTCACATGCTGCTTTGGCACTAAGGATCAGAAGTCTCTGTTCAACTTTTCCCAGAAAATTTGATAATTTCACTATTATTCTTTTTCCAAATAGCAATAACACGGTTTTAAAAGGAAATCCAGTAATAATCTCATGCCAAGGAAACTGATTGTATAGTCCTTTTCTGCCTGGCCTGATTTTTAAAAATCAGCATTTAATCCATGCAATGCATTCCCTCTTATCCCTCAACAGCTTCCTTTCTTCAAGAGCTTCCACTGAGTGAACTCATTAAAAACCTTTTAAATTCAAGTGCAGGACGGCAACTTGGACACTGAAATTCACATGTTTCTCAGCTCCTTCAAGCTCCAAAATCAGGTGGATTCCTCCCCAGTATTCCCAGTTTGAGTGTGACCACTTTCTTTACCAGCTTCACCCCTCATTCAGCACAGAAGTCAGCCTTTCTGGTGTGCAGCTTCCCTGTTCCTGCAGCCCCTTTTAGAAACTACCATCACATATCAAATCCATCCACTTTCTTGGTACTGAGAACAATTTAGGAGACAATTTTCATATCACAGTTCAATCATTTAATTCCTGAGCTCCTGTGGAACCTGTGAGCAATTGCCATCTGGTTCTGGAGACTAATTTCCCTTTACCCATTTAGTCTAAAACTTACTCTTGACACTTCCAATTAAGGCGGGCCCCCACACAGTGAGAGACTGATGTGAAAACTCTTCTAAACTCTTCCAGTAAAAAAAAAAATAAATATATATATAAAAATAAAGGCAATGTAAAAGTAAAATTCTTTTGCAGGCATTAACTGGTTTTACCTTACAGTGGTGCTCCTTTTTTACCCTCCTCCTCAGACAGCACACTCAGAGACTCTCCAGAAAGCTTCCTCCTGGTATCTCTGCACAAAATTCTGTTTGTTTGGGGTGTTTTTAACTATTTTTCCCATCTTTAAAGAATGCTTTAGCTGTCCTAATTCAGTGGCAAGGAAGAACCAAAGGAAGGAAACAAAATCAAATCGCTACTCATTCCACAAGGAAAGCTCATTTTCATTTCAAATCCTAGGAAAAGGCTGCTACTTCTCCTTCCCTACACATTCTGATAACCAAAACACTAGTTAACATCAACAGCATCCTTATCTGAATTGATACAAGTGGGGTAGTTTACACCTCCAAAGCATCTTGCAGCTTTTCTACAAATTCAGCAGACATGACTTACTTGATTTGGTTCTAACCAAGTTTTCCAAAGCTGTCTCCATAAAGCTGCTCAATTTGTTTTCCTCATAAACTACTGAAGTTGTGACCAAATATTTTGCTCAGATTTTCAAAATCAAAGGGGAACATGCCTGCAGGAAATCCTTCTTATGTGAAAATAATCACATTTCAAGCAAATGCCAACAGCGTTTCAGAAATAAGCAATCTACTATCACTGACTTACAGAAGAGCACCATCACCTACGCAGGAGCCTTCAAATGAGTGGAATAAAATATGATCTGGTATTCATGGAACATCCTGAAGCCTTCCAGAACTGATGATGAGATGAATAATAGCAATAACGAATGATGCACTGCTATTTTTTTCATTACTGAGTAATTCGCTTTAGGAGTCATTAGGCAATTGGAGTTTAAAATGAGATGCTGAGCTACTGCTGCTAATTTTTTTTTTAAGCTTCAGATTCCTGCCTTCAGCCTGCAGTTATGCAATACTGTAAAGGCAGATCCCTCTGGTTTCCAAGAATAGTTTTACTGAGTATACAATTAACTAAGAAAGAACCCAGGGGTTCTGCAAATGACGTACTGCTGTTTATTGTGTATTATTTCTCCTGTAAACCTGATTATTTCACCAATAAACCTCATTAATTGTGGTCCTGTACAACACTAAGAATAAAAAGACTGCAAATAATACTTTGCTTGTGCACCATAATGTTCTGCTACATTACCTGCTGCAGAAAATTAAATTATATGCTTACTTTGTCAATTTTCTCACTTGACAACACTGGAGAGAAGGCTGTTGTAGGAAAGAAGTTAATTTATATCAAAGGTTATTATTAAGGAAGATTGGCAAAAGATACTGCAATTACCATTTTATTGGCTTTTATTAGCAAAAGAAAACAGAAGGATATATACTACTACTAAGTATTCTCTGACTTAATCTAGTAACTTATTCTGCTCTTTAAGCTTGCAGGCAGGCAACATAAATGTTTAATTGCCAGTGTATCAGGGCAAATTCAGTTACAATGTCAGTGTCCAATAAGCAAATCCATTACATTTTGAACAGATTTAATGTAGAGGAGATTTCACCACCAGAAGGGATTGAGAAAGCTCTTGCAGAAAACCTCCAAGAGCCTTGCAGTGCACGCAGCAGCTCATCAAGCAGGGAAGGAGCCAGGGATCAGGGCAAGGGATGCAAGTTTTTAAAGAAAACTCTTGGACCGGCCTCTGCAACAGGATTATCTCCTTAGACCTACCTGAACCTCATTCAGATAAAGAATTAAAGGCAGGTTAAAATACTAACAGGTCTACCCTTTCTGAGCCTAAGCTTTGCCATCTATGGAAATGAAACTGAGCCCCTGCATGCAAAGAAAAGTGCTCAAAGGTCGTTTTGTGGTTACTTAGATCTATTTGTTCTATGCTGGAAAAATAAACTTCCATCACTTCTGCAAAATGAAAGTATAGAAAAGAACTTTGGTTTCTGTATCTTCCTCAAAAGGACTCTGTTTAAAAATTCATTTATAACGGTAAAGAAAAAAACCCTGT
This sequence comes from Campylorhamphus procurvoides, assembly GCA_013396655.1. Taxonomy (NCBI): domain Eukaryota; kingdom Metazoa; phylum Chordata; class Aves; order Passeriformes; family Dendrocolaptidae; genus Campylorhamphus; species Campylorhamphus procurvoides. Next base: position 144,288 of record WBMV01002159.1, on the reverse strand, counting down.
GAATTAACAACCCTATCACGGTGAAATAACCAATGTAAAATGAATCACATTAAAAATATAATCATTTTAATTGCAAATGTCTGTGTAATCTCACAAAAAGAAGGCAGAAAACTGGAAGAGCCATGTGCAGCACAGCAGGACAGAGCTGCTTCATTTGATCAGCACGGAAAATTACATGAATACCAGGATAGAGACTGGACAGAAAGCAGCATCCAAGAAGTTCCATAATTTTTAAATCAGTTTATCCTTTCTGCGCTGATATAACTTTAAGGAACTAGCATCTTTGATCCCTAAGGTGATCAAGTGTCAGTCCATCAGTGCAAATGAAAACTGTTTCTCAAAGACATTTTGGAGTTTTTAATTTTTTACAGCACGGGTTTCAAGCGTGTAATAAACAGCTCCACCTACCGTCCCAGAAGCAAGGAAAGCATTTCCCAAATCTGCATTTCCAGGCTGCAGCAGGTACAACAGATCTCTTACAATGCCCTTCCATCCTGCCCTTTGCAATGAAGAGCTATGCCTGAAAAATGTTTATATCAAAGTAAAAAGAAGAAAAGAACCAGTCATGCAAAAAGCAACTCTGAAGTTCTTCTTTAGGCAGATGAGGGTTCCCATCCCAGTCAGAAAAAGCATAAGAAACCTACAGAGACATAGATAGGCCCTCCTGCTTAGCTCCTGATACAGAGCCCTAGAAGAGAAGGGAAAGATGCTCCCCAGCAGGTCCTGGCTTCTTGATGTCTTGCAAAAATAGCTCCCTTGCACTGCCATTGTGTCTGCCAGTGGGAAAAACACATCCAACTGAAAATACTGAAGCACTACGGAGGCCAAATCAAAGGCTGCCACAATCTGCTGTGGAGTTTTTCTGAATTTTGAACATGCAAGATTATTCTGTGTGATAGGGAGTGTATCCAGCAACAGAAACAGCCAGCCAGTTTGAGCTTGGATCTTCTGTATGACAAGAGGAACAATGCTGTACCAACCCCTACCAAATCAAGGGGCAAAACATACTTGACCAATTCCTACAGTCTTGTAGCTGTCTAGCTGTTTTAATGCATTGGCCAGACTTTTACTCAGCCTTTCTGAGTGAAAGTCTGTTATAAACAAATCAATTATGAATAGAAAAGGAAGAAAGACTGTACTCCCTTCCCTTTCAGGTATCTCAAAAATATTCAAATACTAAAGGATATGGTACTCAGAAAAACACAAACTGCAGTCTTTGAGACTGTGCCCCAAGCTATGGCTTGTGACTCACATAATTCTTCAAGGGGGGAAATAAGTTTATTTAACTTAACATTCTGAAAGCAAAGTTTCCTGTTTTAAGCAACCAGTAACTCAACATGTACAAAATTGATCCAGACACTACTTGTATGTTCTACAGGACAGCCAGTTTTCTTATGTTCCAAATTAGAATATAGCCCACCCATAACTCCTACCCTGATCAGCAGGCTTTAGGCACCTTTGAAAAAAGAGAGCTCCAGCCTGCTCATGAAAAGAGCAGAGCACAACTTATCTGGCCAGATATTCAAATTTATCTCTTTGAAAACCATCATGAGACTGCTCAGTTGCAGTGTCCTGGTGTCACCAGCTATCACCCTCGGGTGGGCTGGTACCACTAGATTTGAAAGTGCAACCAGTTGTTTGAAACTCTCGTGAGTTCAGATGGAAAAAGCACCTCTCATGCAGAAAAGAAAAACGCTTGGGAAGTTTTTCTGCTTGATATTTTTGAGGGGTTTGGGAGTGGGGAGTGTTTGTTTTTGTTTGTGTGTTTTTGTATAACATAAGACTAGGATGAATCAAATAAATGACACTGAAGTTAACTTTGCTGAGAGTTGACTCTTGCTCATGTGAGAGCCAACTGGCACAAAGAGTCATGTCAACTGATTGCAGTACATCTGCTAAAGGGAAGAGGAGCGCTGGGACTTTGAAAAGAAGCCAGTTTCATCTGCCTGCACTGGGTGACACTGAAGTAATGACACTAGAGGAGAGAGCAGCACAGAACAAAAGTCACAGTAGCAGCATCCGGCTTCTCTTTCACACAGCTTTGCCATCCTCCCCCAGAAGCCTCAGGTTGGATCAGGAGTCACACCCACTTCACCCTGATGTTCACTGCTGCTATAAATGTCATCTGCCAAATGTGAAGCCATCAAATGCAAGGCTTACAGCCCAGAATGCAAACTTCCAATGATCATGCCAAGATCCTTACCCTACAAGTCCTCCTCTGCCTCACTCTGACTAGAATCTGCTTTAGCTCCTCAACTTGGGATCTGTCAGTGTATCAAGTAGATGGCACTGCGAGCTTTCATGGCTGAGGAACAGCAGAGCACACGCTCATTAACAGTGCATTTCAATAGCAGCACAGCTAGAAGGATGCATGTACTGAGAAAACCCAACTCTTAGGAAAAAGCAAGGGAACCTTTTTACCCTTTTCATGGTGTGCCAGCCAGAAGGGTAAGTGCAGTTACACTCAGCACACTGCTACTAAAACTTTCAAAAACAGAAGTTGCAAGTTTAAGACTGTCATTTTTCATAAATAGAGATCCGGTCAATAAACATGAAAATTTTTTGATGAGAAGGAATTTTTATTAAATGGCTTGCATAACATCTTTGCTCTTAATTATTAGGATAGCAAGTGGAAATGTGTCCACTTCAAGGAAGATATGATTTTTCCCTTTCCCAGCAATGGAAACATGGCTGAGGCCTGGCTTCACCTCAGGCATCCACATGGACTGCCCTGCCTTAAGTTATGCCTTGCCATAACAGCCCTCCCTTTGCCTGCTATTATCTAGCCTCTCTCAAGCCCACTGACACACTCAAGAACTAAGTATGTTGATATGTGGAGGATGCACACCTTGCTGCATATTCATCAACCCCACACCAAGGAGTTCAAGGTGACTCTCAGTGTGTGGCCAGTACCATCCACGATGCAGGGCAGCACAGACCCCTATCCAAAAGCAATTACAATAATCACACTGGTGTGTTGAACTAAATTCCATGCAATTCTGCTATTTTGCAAATGGAGATGTCTGAATTAGCTATAAACATTGGGCATGACCTGAGGTGATTTGACTGCAACGAAGATGGATCAGTTTTCCTCATCCATCTTGTTTTGATTTCCATGTCCAGTGAGACAGAAAAGCTAGAGTTATTCATTCACTTATGCCACTTAATATTTGTGTCACTCACCACTGCAAGACAAAAGCTCAGCAAATTCAGCTGCAAAAAACCCCCACAATTTAACAACTATGGAAGAGCAGCAGGTTTTGGACATTTGCTATTGGGACCAACACTTTTATAGAGGAGATCTCCAAGTCACTGCATGTGTGATCAAGTTTCCTCAGTGTGTGCAATGAACCATGAACAAACACCTTTGCTCCAGCAAAGTAAACAAGTAAACAAACAGACTGTCCTCCTTTAGAAAAAGTACAGTCAGAAAACAATCAACACCATGGGCATACTGTATTAGTGTCCAACAGGAAAGTTCATTTTGAACCCAGAGACAAATGCAATCCCAGGCAAAACTTTGGCATCACTGTAATAAGAGACTCTGTTGCAATTAAAACTAATGTTAGCAGTCTAATGCTTTGCATGTGTCTCAGTCTGAACAAATTGGGTCAATCCTTATTTTGTTCTTTCTTTTGGATAAACTAGGTAAATCCTGTATTTCCTTAGATGGATAAAATGTGAAATACTGTAAAATCCTGGCAAATGCTGTGCCTAAAAGCCAGTCACATACAGCCAGACTCACACAATATACTTCAAAAATTAATGTTGTTTCCTCTATTTTTGTAATGTCCTCTTTTGCTCAGTAAAATAAAGCAACTCAGAAAAGGTGCCTTAACACTGAGTTTAGGTTGGTGTTTTATGAGAGAATGTAACTTTATCAGAAAACAAGGTAAGATAGTCTGATAGGTTTAGTATTTACTGTCATTACAGACTTTTATTCTTATATGTTGTAACATTATTAACCGCATAATTCCAACATTCTCAAAAAATGTAAAAATCTAATACAAAACATGTGGATGACAAAGAAAACATACTCAGCATCAAGAACAATATGCATAAAATAACTTGGTTCATTATTGGGACTTTATTATTAAAAGGAAAAACAAAAGCTCTGCTGCACTGAAAAAAAGTAGCAGTACCTGTTCAGATGCCAAGCCTTAAGGGCTCCATATGTCTTATCAAAAAAGACAAATCCTTCGTTTATTAAATTGGAGAGGCAAAAAAAGTTCAGAACAGAAATCAAAGTCATGCCNAAAAAAAAAAAAAAAGGCACAAGAACAAAAAGACCTGCACACAGGAAGATCACTCTGGCTGCATCTAGTCCTGCATCCTAAAAAGGGTCAGAGTGCAAGCTAACCCAATTATCCGATGAGGTCCAACAGAGCATGAGGGTGAACTTCTCTAGGTCTCAATACAGGAATCATTCCTGATTTAAAAAACCCCCCAAAAAAGCATGTTTTCTCTCCCCTAATTCCTTTCATTTGCAATGGGAATAACTTTAGAACACGTTAAGGAAATAAAATTCACCTAGACCAATACACAGACATGAAGGGGATTTGGGCCATTAGAGAATTTTTTTTTTTTTTTTAATATAAGATACTGGTTTCAGAACAATTCTGAACTTTCAAAGTCTGTACTATGACAGAGTGGAGACACTAAGTTCATATAAACACCTGGCTGACAGCTCTTGGCCTGAACTGGATGGGCTAATTCCCTGGGAAAGCCAGTCCACAGATCACTAACAGTCTCCATGCCTAAGGATCACTGATATTGCAGCCATGATTTACATCTTATCACTGTGCTTCAGGACACAGTTAAATACTGCTTGTATTTCACAGGTTAAAGAAAAGAGCAGGGCATGGTTCTGTTTCTCACAGTGGTTAGGTGAGAAAACATTGCCCTTCATTTGGTACTGGATACCTTAAAACTTCTTCTGGCTGATTTTCAATATCAAGACATTTTACTACCGGGAGCCTTGGCTGTAATGACTTGCAACCTTGGTTGCTGCAGATGCATTAGGACTGAAAAGATAATGTGAAACAAAAGAGACTAAATTAAGTATTTCATTAAGTGTTCATAGACCTTTGTATTTCATTAAACTGAACTCTATGCTTTTGTGGCTGCTGGACAGGAGGATACTAATTTTATAAAAGATTTGTAGGTCAAAGTTTGACACTGTTTTTTCCCAAGTAATATGGCCTTACAGTATCTGGGCACCTTGTATTCACCTGTCTTTTTTTCATTTTTCTTTAAATTAAAAGATTTATTTTATGCGAAATCCAAAACATGGACTTTCAAAAAGCTCCTTAATACTAATTCTCTCAGTTACCTTCAGTGTTCTACCTCCTGCCTTTTGTCCTACTAAAGAGCAGGTGACTAAAAAGTGCTTTGAGCAACAGAAGCCAAATATTTGGCAGGTGAGATGTCTGTCTCTGTGCTTCACCTCACACACTGGGACAGAGAAATTCAGGCAGGGAAGGGTCTATATGAGAACATTTAGTTCATACCTCCCCCAAGACAGAATCACTTACATCTATGGCTTTAGTGAATATTCCTTATTCCAAAACACCTTTTGAAATGGAGATGCTGCAGTCTGCATGGGTAAGCACTACAAGGTCTCACTACACTCCGTGTTAAAGGGTCCTTCTCAATGTGAGCCCAGACTTCAACTTAAACACGTTAATTCACATCCTACAACCAGCCATTAGCTCTTCTCTTATTCCAAGAATCTTTTTACTTATTCAGTGTACGCAGTATGTGCCAGCCTGTGTGCCATCTGAAATGTGTCAGCCTCATCTTTGGGGCACACTGTATTTATTTCACCTCCCCAAGTGAGGTTTCTCTGTGTTACAGAGCTGCTGTTCCACAACTGTTCAGGCTAACAGCTATGGGAACTGCACACCTACTAAAAGGCAGCTCCCACTGCTTTCACTGTGTGTCAGAAATGGTCAAAGGGGCCAAATGAGGATGTGGGAAGGCCACACATGTTCACGTTTTCTAATTCAACACACTTTAGCCTTCCTTCTTTTCATGTGATGGTCAGGAATCATTCATCCTTCTCTAAGTTCATGCCACTGCCTCTCACACCTTACTAGGCATCAGTAAAAACAAGCTTTGTGTCTAAGAAACTGTGTAAAGGAGCAGCTTGCATGGTATGCATGGTATGGTAGGAGATACAGTGAACTAACTTTGATTATTGGGGAAACTATCTGCTTTCTGGGTTACAATCACATCTACAGCACAGACAATGATGTCACACTTTCTTTCCTCCCCAACTCCACTAAATGAAGTCCACAGTGGAAAGGAAAATGCACAATAGTTTTAGTCTACTTACTTACTGTCTATCCAAAGGCTACTAGTACATGATAAACATTTTAACAAGGTTGGAATTAGGACAGTTTAACCTCTTTGACTCAAGCATACATAGTACACACATCCACCAGCTTAACAAGACTAATCTTTACAAAGAAAGACAGGCACAGACATGAGAGTGTCTACTAGAAACTAATGTCATACTTTGTACAAAATGAAGAACTACAGAAAGTTTTTGAAATCGAAATCTTTCTAAAATTAAAATTAATTACTTCTGCTATTCTACTATACCAACCATAAAATTAGCCTTTGTCCTGTTTTTGTGTACTCTAAGGATATTGCTTTACATTTTGTACTATGCACCTCACTGGCTCACTCAATTTGATCATCTTTTGAGCACACAATGAAAACATTTCCTGACTGGATCACACAAATAGGATTATTCTGAAGCAATTTCACCCCGGCTGAAACCACAAGACACAAAAGTGTAAGAGAAGAGGTCCCAAAGTACTCTACTTAAAAGAGGAGGCACATGCAAAAGCTTTCCTCTAAACAGAAAGCAGTTTAGGGTTAACAAAGTGGATAAGATCACCCATAAAGGCACTGAAATTTGCTGCAGAAATGAATGCCAGGTGAAAACAGTTAACACTGAAACCCTGCAATTTAAGTCAGTGGTGTGGTATCCATCTTACAGAGGTGGAGTCCTCCCAGCTACTTTCAATCTTAAATAGTAAGAAATAATAAGATCTCTCCAATGCCTTGAGTTCCTACTCATCCAAATTGATCAGATTTTTCAGGAAAGACTGTAGTATCTCAACTAATCAAAAGCAGCAATGAAGATGCATCCACAATATATTACCACATTGGTCCACAACTGAAAATTCTTATTAAAAATAACTAAAACCTGGAATGGCATAGAATCAGAACAAGATGAAATCTACAATAGGAAGTTGCAATCTATTTACACTTTATTTTAAGAAGGTATTTCCTCAGGCAGCTGACCGAGTTCAGGTTACCCTTCTCTACCTTACACTTGACATTTCCCATGAAGGATTCTTATTTCCATCCTGGTCTGACATTGCAACAAAGGGCACAATTTCTACACTATTTCTTGTATCACACCAGCATGGAATTAGGCTTTAACCCTTGGGTAGATGAAGAGTTCCTGCTTTTCATTCTTTGAAATTCACTTTCCCCATATTCTCTCATGTCCAGAGCTTGAATGAAACTTGCTTTAATAGTCTTAATGCTGCCTGACTTTTTATCATTCAGCAAGCTACTACACAATGTAAATGAAAACCATGTATTTTTGGCTCTTGACAGAGGTAAAACATCCAACAAAGTGAAAAGATGAAAAGCTTTCCCTTCACTTCTTACAAACCTACATCTATAATTACTCATGGCAGCTTCAGTTAACTGAATTTCAACAAAGAAGGTCAAGCCATAAAGGCCTAATTAATTTTACAAATACTCAGAAGGATAAACTAAGATTTCCCTGAGGAGTTAGAGAACCTGAAAGGACTAATTAAGAATGAGAATATGATGTGGTAGCTTAAAATTATGGAAGTTTTGCATGCATTTTCACTCTGATCCAAACTGGCAGGAACCCACTTCAAATATTTCATTGACCCTTAATTGCAAAGTAAACCAAGAATGTTGAGAGGTTACAGAGAAATTATTATTTCCCCACTTTGTTTATCTTCACTTCTGAAATGACATATTTCAGTGATGTGTACATAAATACATACACACACATATAACTCGTGGGTTTTACCAATGTTCAGTTTTCTAGTTTTACAACATAGGGGAGTTTGCTTATATTACAGCTTCCAAACCCAAATACCTACCTGAAATTGAGACCTGCTTGAAGTGAGAACCAGAAAGGTCTATGCTAGAAATAACAAAATAATTTAGATTGTGTTCTGAAAAATAATCCCACTGATTTCAAGATACTCTTTGTCTGCTTTCATTCAAAACTGATGAAAGTGCATTTTCAGCATACATTGGTACAGTATGTTCAAACACATACCAGCACATATAAATTCCTTGCTATCCTGCATTAAGAGAAAAGCCTGGGGAAAAGAAAGTCTTATCAGAAACACAAACTGAAAAAACTTCAATGCAAGTTACAAAAATACCTGCATTTGTGTTTTACTTCAGAATCTCATGGTTGGTGATCAACATTTCAGGCCAAGGTCACCAAATGCATCTTTTGACACTGTCTTGTCAAGGGACTAGAGTGAGATAAACCCACAAAATCCACTCAACAGTCTCCCATTTCACAGTGAGAATGAACAAGATTACACTATATATATATATATTTAGTCCTACTTTGTGTGCAGGGGGCATGCAATACTCTGTGGACATGGGCTGTTCTGCAACAGAGGCAGACAGAACTGTACTTATAACTAACTGGATTTTTATTCCACTGGATGGATCTCTACACACATCACCCCACCACAAAAGGAAAACTGACTTTATTACAACAGAATAATACAGTGCCATAGAAACAGGGTAAAATACTGCTATTTCAATAACAGCAGAGATTGGAACTTACTGTGGGGATTTTTTGTTGTTTGGGGTTTTCTTTTTCTTTTAAACAATTATACTATTTGTCACATCTCAAAAGTGCATATTGCAGCTCAGGGTGGTGTCTCTAGGCTCCACAATTACACTGAAAATATAGTTTATTTTAAACTATACAAATAACCGCAGTAAGAGTGTCAGTAAAACAAAACCAAAACAAACAAACCAGCATGCAGACATTTTTCCTCATCTTAAAACACTGTAAGATGTTCCAAATCACAAGTGCACAGATTGTTCATAACACTAAATACACCAGTAAACAAAATTACTTTTCAAATTACACACTGTTTTTGCAACTTTTACACTTGCTGTCATTTGCTGAATGATTTCCCATCACAGTGTGACAAATCTGGTCATGCTGTTATTCCTGTCCTACAGGAATAAACAGAATCTCTCAAATTTGACTACCTAAAACACTTCTGGCGAGCTTCAAGCTTCTTTCATTTCAAATTGGGGCAAAAAATTAAGTGGCATTTGATTCTCAACAACCATCACTACCACCAAGACAGAATTTTCAAGAAATTCTGTTTTACTTTTAACACATAGGAAAATGCCTTAGGGCTTGCATTAATATCCCAGAGATATTTAATAAAAGAATACTGCAAAACTATCTCACAAGCATACATTATTTTCTGAAAAAAACCCAAAAAACAACCCGCCCAAACTCCCAAACAAACAAAAACCTCCAAACTAACAAACCCCAAAAAACAAACCCCAAACCCCCCAACTTCTAATAAAGGTATCTTTTTTTTATAAAGATATGCTCAAATCCTTGTTCTGTAGCCATATAGGGCTGACAAACAGAAACAGAGTTTGCCACTTCCATGAAAATTTGTAAAGAATCAGTAACATTTGGGCAAGAAATATAAATCTCTTATAGAAATAACCCTTACCTATTGCTTATTAAAAGGACCATTAAAAAAAATTCTATTTATATAATCAGTCAGTGAGTTCAAAAACATCTTAAGTTACATTTATGAAGATGTAGAAACATGGAAATTTATCTGACTTGATAACAAGAGGCCAGGCTTTTGTGACAATCCCCTTAAATTCATATAGTGGAATGTTTCTCAGAGAGGGAGAAGGGCATTTAACCATCTTTTATGATGGCATGCATTTTTCTCCAAGATCCAGCAGGACAGCGACCAGCTTAGAGATCCAGAGTGGACAAGAATCAGGAAAGGGGCCCAGCTGGGGCAGCACCTATAGCAGTTCAACATTTGGGCTTCACCTTATTAACCTTAATCTCCAGCTTTGAAATGGAGACAAAAGTATTTCTTACCTCACCTTGGTCATTAAGGGAATAAACACAAAGGTTTCTCAGGTTCTCCAAGGTTAGAGTTACTTTCCTGAGTAAGGCAGGGGACATTCCCACTCAGCCACATCTCACAGAGATTAAAAACTACACCAGAGGCAAGACAGAACCTAAAACGACTTAAAAGGCAAACACATACACAGATGGAATTAACTATAAAATAGAAAACCTAATTACACTATTTTTGATCAAACGCAAGATGGCAAAATTCTCTAAAACATAAATAGTGAAGAGAATAACATTTTAATTTTCCTGATTGTATTTAGTGAGGGTTTATATGCTTTTTGCTCCACCACATTCTATTAATAATGAAAGGCTGATTGGGCACTAACTTAGAACTAGAGCCTTGTGCAATCAAAATAAAGTATTGTTGCTGTATTTTGCCTTCTCACTGGACACTCCAGGGTGCTCAGCCTTTCGAATGCATTATGTATAAGCACATAAACCAGGCAGTGTGCTCAACACCTGAACATGGAATACAATTCACTGGTATCTACATGTAAAACAGCTTTGATTTTTCATGCAAATCTTTCATCCTTTGCATATAAAATAATTGAACTTTGCAGCATGGGATATTAACCTGCTTACCTTTGTTAGTCAATGGAGGAGGAAAAAAGATCACAAATTTAGCATACGGATAACTACATTAGATACTCGTCACTCTCCACAAAAACTATGAAATATTTTCACTGCCATCAGTCCATTTTAAACCTACTGACAGTGTGTTGAACTTCATGCAAATGTCATTATCTTAATAAGGCAAACATGACCATTAGAATTTGGAATGCTGGATGTTTTAAAGCATTTACTTCAGAGGGAAAATATGAGCTTCCATTATGTTCAATAATAAAACCTCATGTAATTTAGATTAGACCTCATCTTTTCTTGTTGTGTTTGGACAACAAAGCCTAGAATAAAAACTTAGCTCTGTGCTGTGATTCTTTAAATAACTGTGGAAAGAGAGCTGACTTGGAGAATGTAACACTTGCATACAGTCAATGCAAATATCAAAGAAGATGTGTAAGTGATGCCATACGGACTTTTGCACATGACTAGTCCAAATTTCTGTGCGTGATGAATTTTAAATTGTTTTCCTAAATTAATGTAACATCTGTTCAGCCTGGAAGATCTCCCTTTGAAAATTCCCAAAATATCCATCAACAGTGCTGACTATTCCAGAAAGGGAAAAACAGAGACAGGCTAATGTAGAGGTCCTAGATAATACAAGAATAAATTCAGCTGTCAAAATAAATTTTAAAAAAAAGGCCTCTTCTAGGACAGCAGTTTGATTTCTCCATTTGACATTAACAAACCTTTTGCTTCCCCTCCAAACTAACAAACCCCATACCTAAACAGAAAATATCCAAAATACCTAAACATTCAGAAGTAATTAACATCCTGAACTTAGGGAAAAAAAAAGCTACAGAAAAGTAATTATGGATATTCAACAGTGCTGGCCTATTAGGTACACAATATGCATTTTTTAATATTGCTTAACTACAATTCCATTCTCTTGGGTAATCAAAAACCCCATGAAAAACACACATCTGAAAAATTCACCTGAGAGAAGAGAATTAGAATCTTGCATCATGGAGAATGTTGCACATTCTTTACAACATTTGTTTAGCTACCCAGCACATTATGCCATTTCCTCTCTCCACTACAGCCAGCCACCATAAACCTTTGCCACTTAAGGATCGGCAAGTCACAAGATCAAAGTTTCGAAACCGAAGTATTAAAAAAATAAGGGATTAATTGTTGTTTTTCAGCATCACAAAGTGCCACGCTACAATTTGCCCAGAAAGGTCTCTTTGAAACCACGTGCTTTGCACAGCTCTTGACAAAGCCTTTTCCAGCTGGGGATAGATATGCTGCTCTGGGCACTACACAAAGGTAGAGCAAGAACCATTAACTGTGCCGCTAATTGGTCCTGCCCGCCCTGCCTAGTTAGGCAAAGCCCTGAAAAACAAAGGGAATTAACTTGCCAAGACTCACAACTCCTTGGTCACAGAGCTCACAATGTTCCCTCAGCTCTCCCAAGACCAGAGCTGCCTGGTTTCTGGGTCACACTGTCCCCTTCTCCCAGAGATTGCCTTCCCCAAGGAAGGTGCATTATGAAGGAAACAGATACGCAGGACATGAGCCCTGCAAGGCTTTAAAGTTGGGATCCTCTGCAGGAAATAAGTTTTTTTCCTCTAACAAAAAAGGTTTATTTCAACTTCTGCCTGGGTCCTTATCTCTAAATTTCATGAGGACACAGCCTCTTTGCTGCTGTTTTCCAAGTCTCTTTGATCTTATGATTATGTACATACTGGTTGCTTGCCATTATATAGAGTCTGAATAATGTATATCGATGCTAGATAGCTCCAAGTACACTCTGTACCCGGGAATAATGTACCAAAAACCTTAGAAGTGGATCAAAATGATTGGGATGGAGAGAAGGGACACGTAAAGTTGTCCCATGGTGATTCCATGCTTGCTCTGTGCCTGCACAGCCCTAAATCACATGGGAGCACACAGGGAAGAAACAGGAAAACAAGATATAAGACCCCAAAAAAGATGCCCTGAAGCCCATCTCTTTTTGTGTAATTCCCTGATTGGAGATAACCCCAAAATGTGAGACATATTCTTCTAAATTTAGTAGATGAAAAATAAGCCAGGAAAGCAGAAAGGATGGTGGGGTTTGGCTTTGTGGTAGTTTGTGTTAAGTTTTCCCCATTAACTGCTTTGGATTCTGTTGTGCAACAGTCCAGGACACAGCCTAAGTGCTTGCTGGAACCTGCAGGAAAATGCAGGAAGCCACAGAGGTCATGTCATTCTCACGTGGGTCTGTGCTTTTCTAAGCCTAAGAGTGAAACATCACAGCTCCACAGACTAGATACACAACCTTCAGGAAATGCTGAAAATTAACTGCATTTGTATTTAAAATACTTAAGTGGCTGCCTATAGGCTTGGCCTTGACAAATCGTGGTGCTTAAGTGCTCAACTCCAGTGAACACAGGCACCTTATCCATGTCTCCACTTGGGCTGCCACAGGCACTGTTACAGCAAAGCAAAAAACCAAAAAAACTAAAAACCAAAACAAAAAATAAATTTTAAAAAAAGATCTACAGCTAAAAAGGCACAAGGTCTAAAATGAAACAATTTGGCTTTCATAATCTTTACACCACTGTGTTCCCTTTTATGTTTTATTTTTGTGTTTCATAGCTTACAAGTAAGTTCAGAATGCAGAACAAATTGAAATATTAAATATTAATTCTCAACATACCAATTATTCTACCATGTGAGATTAAAAAATTTATATGATAATATAAAGGGAAAAGTTACTATGAGTCAAAAATCCCAAGGAAAGTTAGCTTTTATATCTTGGTATAAAGGCCCCAAGTGCTATATCACAAATTTTTACATTCTAAGCTTGGCTGTATCTCATTTGCTTTTACATCCATAATGTGCCAGCTCTCTAAAGGATACTTATTTATGATGCTTTCATTAGGAGGGTACAAATTTAGATACACTGGAAATTTATAATTCAGGATATGCACAATTCCACAAACAAGCAGTGCTACTCAGGACCTTGAAACAAAAGCAGTACATAAAATAGATCTGAAACAGAGACAGGCAAAACAGGCTACTTTTCTGTGAATGAGCTGTGCTGGAACTCCTCTGTGCACACCTACCTTTAAAGAGGTGGATAAAAACCCATACTTTCTGACCTGTTTCAACCAGTTACTGAAAGAATTTATTATTAATACTTCTGAAGATGGAAAGACAGCATCATTATTATAATAACACATCTCTCAGCGGTGTATTCTGCAATCTGTTCCACACTATGGAAAATGCAATACCTTGGTAATTGTTGCTTCAGATACACAGAGGAAAGACAACCACCAGCTCGGGCTAAGGCTTGGTCACCAGAGGTGACCTGCCCTAGGGAAAGCTCTTGTGAGATATGTGACAAGTCACTTCTTGTCTTCTGGCCTCCAGGTCCCATCTCTACCTGGCTATCATAAAGTCCAAAGGATACATAAAAGGTTGCACAGACTGAAAACTAGAGTACGCAGAAGTTCTTGCAATTAAAAATTAACTGAAAACTAGAGTGAAAGAGATACATACAAATTCTTGGTGCTTATCAAAGCCTTAACAGGAAACAAAAAAAATGTAATGTAGACAGGGAAACGTGCTGGAAAAGAGAGGGGCTAATTTCCTGTACAAATACCACGCAGCCAGCTCTTGACACTCAGAAAAAGCAGCCCATGTTTCCAGACTAGACCTACCTACACTGACTCAAACTGTTTTCTTTGAACCCACAGTGTATCCAGCCCAAAACATAACACAACAGTTTCCTGAGCCTAGCAAATTGTAAGACTCCTGAAAATAGAGAAAATCACTCTTATTTCCTGAGGCTATCGTTGTTAAAATGCCAGTTGTAAAGAATAATTTATACGCAGATGTGGTTGCAAAATTAAATTATGTAGGAATCCTGATACCATTAACTATTAATTTAATCATACAGGCATTTGTATGATCATACACAATCATACAATTGTGCTTGCAGGCAAGCTAGCTTCCTCAAATGATAATTAACTAAAATATTATTGAATAAGCATTGCAGAAACAAAACTATGTATGTTCACTGCTGCTGTGTTTTCCTATAGTCATAAAAGTGATACTTCAAAATCCCACTATATTAATTAGGAGTACGGTGATATAGAAAGAAATCACTTGTTGCAAGGCAATTTCATTGGCTTGGAGTAAAGCCAATACAAACTACAGGAACCATTCAAGACACAGAAATCTGAAAAAAACAATAGGCAGAACTTTATTTTCTAAACCTGAATTAAATGGTCTACAAAGAAATCATCCAGGTCCTTCAACTATTTTCGCAATGGAACACGCAGAGCTCTAATTCAAAGCAGAAGTCAAATGCAGCTTCAGAAGAAAAAAATATGCAAGGATGAAACACAAGCACAATCTTTCTTTACATGATGAAGATACCAGTCAATACAACTTGCTGGGAAAAGGAAGGAAGGATTTTGTGCTTTTGGGCTACCAACATAATGGAGAATGACAAAGTGGAGGAAGGTTTTCCAGGCTAATATTGCAAGTAATCTACATACAAATTGGATTGTCACACCCAGAAAAGAGAGTTAAACCTAGTGGTAGGTCGAAACAAGGTAACTCCTTTATCTAAAAATCCCTAAAGAGTTTCTGAAAGGAAAAATGAAAAAAAGGGACAAAGAACTCTGGGGGAAGGATGAACACTTTTGTGAGTAAACGTGACCTTTAATAATGTAAAAAGGATGTACAGGTATACTGAATATCCCTTAGTAGGTATTGAAAAACATACAAGTTAAAAAATACCACTGGCTAGAATTTGATGTGACAATTTAAGAACCAAAGCCTATAAAACATACAAAACCAGCATCTCAACCTTTTTTTTTTAAGCCAAAACACTGTTATTTAGTATCTTTGTCCTTACTAATTTTGGTGTAAGGGGCATACATAGTCCATACCATTTGGGTTCCCACTTCTTTTAATGTATACAAAGATGCTGTGAGGATGAGGAGACACTCGAATATCAATTCTGTTTTGGTGAGTCAGATTTACTGAGATAAACATGGCAATGTGATCGCTCACAATCAGTGCCTGTGATGACAGGAGCCCCACAACTGTGCGGAGCACAGCCTCAGCATCAACTTCAACTGGTGAAACCACCCTGTCACTTTTTTAAGACACTTAGACATTTAACTCAAGGAAATCAATGAAATAAGGAACTCAAGTATCTCCAAAGAGTGTGGGACCAACTGATGTCTCCATAGTCAGACACTGAAGTTTTCTGTATAAACTCCACTTCAACTCTGACCACAGGATTTTCCGTCTTTTCTATGAGACCACTGATGCAAATCAGGCTGTCTAAAAGCTGGTGAAGGGACTGAGGACTTTTTATCAGAGTGAGGAACACTGGGGCAAAAATTGCTTTAGAGTGCCTCTCATATCACCTCACTAAATAATTTGGCATTTCACCCATTTGAGTGAATGGGGTGATGTAGATTAGTCAGTTTTATAAATAATACACTTTAGTAACAGCTTCTAACAGAACAAAGAAATAGTGGGAACAGTTTAATTCTTTTTCCATCTCCTATTTAAGTTCAATCAACCTGCAGCAAAATCTAACCTAATCAGCCTCCCTTATGCAATTTACAGTAACTGCATCTGCCAGAAAAAGTTTTTTACGAGATTTTATTACAGCAAGAACTAACTGAGCTTTTCAGCAACCTTCATAAAAAGCTCCTCATTTACCTCTTAATGAAAACTTCACAAGCCAAATATTTAAATGTCATTTATAAAAACCACTCAAAAATAAAGTAGAATTAATCTGTGCTGCACAGCCTTGACATAAGAAGTGATGCAGAATGGATTGGCTAAGTACAGACAAAGAGGAGCTGTCAGTGATCCCTCAAAACAGAGATCAAGTGGCACTGCAAGCTCTTCACTCTTAATGAGGTTCAAGAAAGAATCTGCTTGTTTGCAGATGACAAAGGCAGACAGAAGAAACTCAAAATGATCAAGATTATTGATAAATTGGCTGAAAAAAAAACCTCTGTGAAATTCTGTAAGGGACAAATCCAAGGTTGAAGACTTACACAGAGAGAATCAACTGTGCAACCACAGGATGAGGACAGTGGTGGAGCAGGAGTTCCTTAAGGATGAATTCTCCCAGAAAAGCAGCAAAAGCTGAGTGTAAGACAAAAATGTTTTCAATACTACTGCAGAAACACACAAGCATTGACAATGTAACAGCCTGGAAAATGTGTGAAGTCACTCTGCTTTTCACAGATAAGGTCTCAGCTAAGTTAATTAAACCAGGGTACAGACTCTTTTTCAGTAATAATAGACACCAACCAAAGAGAGCCAGCTGTTTTATCAGATGAAAAAAGCGTGTGATATTTAGAATGCATTTTGGCCATAGAGTTAGTTATAAGAAAGGTTTGGCAAAAGCAAAAAATTCTTCATTAATACTTAAAAGGAAAAAAGTTCATCTCCCATCCAAACAACTGCTCTTTTTTTTAAAGTTATAAATAATGAACAAAACATTTTATTTATGAATAATAACAGTCAGGACAGCTTTACAGCTGACATTACTGGAGAAGCTGAGTTGAAGCAAACCACATGAAAAAATAATTCTCCCTAAACATATCTCACTTCATACATCCATTTATACATCACATTAAAGAAGCATCACATCTCAGCTTCGCAGAGAATCAGGCCAAAGAAAATACTCAGAGGCAATCCAGTTGTGTTTGATGGCTGTCTGACTACGTATCTCCAAAATAAACATACTTTATAGGAGACAGAAAATAACTAAGTGTCCAGATGTCCACTTAATTCTTACCCTCTGGCAAGCTTGATCACTCCCATGCCATGTGCTACACGGGCATGTTTCCACAGAGCTCCAGGCTATGACCAACAGCTCAGCCTAAGACAGGCTGCCAAGCAGAGGGCAATGCTTTGTCATTGCCCATTTATATTTGAATTTGAACTTGTGATCCTCAGTTGAAGAGCTTCATATCCTGTCCTCAATGTATTAAAATCATTTAGTTCTTTAAGCATAGAAACGCTAATGTAAATGGTAAAGGCTGGTGAAAGAAATAGTGGTCTATAAAAGTCATTGCCATGAAACATGACACACTGCAATGCATCTTTCAGTTTTTCTGTTCCTTTGCTGATTATGTTTCTGTGGTATCTTGCTCTCACCATAAGGTGATACAGATGATGTATGCATTCCTTTTCAGTTCAAAACATTGATGAGCAGAAGTGATAGTTTACTAATTATCACACACTACAATCCTGCCCAATTAAGGTGAGGGGTGTTTTTAACCACTGTACAGCTTTATTATTGGCAATTTAATTATTTATCACTAGTTTCATTCTCAAAGAGTGACAAGTGTGTATGATATCCTAAACTTCCGTATTTTGCAATTCATTTTAATGAGGCACTGCCGCCAATTATAAAATTCTTTCTGTAATTAAATCCCCAGAGTGAGTGAACGTGACATTTGTACACATATTTGTGTCACTATCCTCTATATTACCACAGTAATATTACAATAGGATGCTACCTTTTCATTTTATTCTTTTCCATTATACTTATCCATAGTACAGCACCATGTTATCTACTTACTACTTCTGCTTTGCTTTTAAATGCAGTGGCCTTCAAAATTCAAAATACAGCATTTTTCAGACTGGGTCACAAGTTTTTCTTATACCCTCTCATTACTTACTTTCTGCTGCATCAATACTGTGCAATGTATGTGTCTGTATTTACCAGATTATAAGATGGTTTTCCCAGAGCAGTATTTTTAATGCCTGTTACCATGTTTCAAGAAACTTTTAGAAACGTGTAAAGTCAAGATTGAGCTGGACAATTAGGTGACCAGAAGGGTTACACTCCAACAGAGAGGACATCAGCTCCGTTTATCCAAAAGGGAAAGCTAAGCCCTTCTGGCACTGGTTTGGCAATCCCTGGCAGGTCTGGCAGCAGGAACACCCCAACACCCCAAACAGCACCAGGTGAAACACTCCCAGCAGTTCTCCTTGCCCAGGACCCATGGGAAGACAGGTGGGGACCCAGCATTGCTGGGGTGCAGAGGACACAAAGCAGGTTGTCAGTGTTAAGGGAGGAGTTTCTATACACTCTGCTGTGACTTTAGAGAGAGTTTTGATGCTATTTTTGACTGCTTGTAACAGCACGAAAAGAACTGAAGTAAATGAAAGCAAAATGATGGGATATTTTAGGAATGAGAATGAACATTGCCTCCTTGTAAAGGCTCATTTGACCCTAAGTGCAGTAAAAACTGCAACCTTGATAAAAAGAAGTGTTCATTACAGTAGACACTGCATAATAAAACCTCACCCACAACAAACAAACTGAACCAAAATACGCCAAGCCAACAGCAGTCCAAATTCACTGGCTCAGCTACGGAAGTAATAAGAAACCAACTAGAAGCTTTGATTTTCACAAGGATTATGGAAAATATGAGGACAATGAAGAAAACAGGCAATTTACAGTTATTAAGTACAAAAACATTAATGAAGTAGCTACTGTAAACATGGGGAAAATATTTCCTGTTAACTTTTAAAACAAACGGAACCCAGTCAAAAATTTGCCAAGTGAATTCTAATACTCTTTGTTCAAAACTGACAGCACTAAATTTCCACAATTACTGTAGACACAGCTTCCTTTTTTTCTTTCCATAAACATTGTTTTGCATGCCACAGTACTAAAAGAGTTTACAAGAAAGGACTTATTACTGTATCCACCACCATTCATGTCTGTATTTTGTTATCACAGTACTCCTAGATATTTCACAGCCTGCAGGACACATGCCTAAAACACGTTCCAAGAACACATCTCACTTTCCAATTTTCTTTCATTCCTGTAATTTTGCCTCCTCTAACCATTTGCTAAGAGTTGAAGACTATTTGCTACCAGCCATGAGAGCACCACTTCACTCTCCAGATACTGTCACCATAGCAAGACTGTGCTGGGCCAGCAAGGTAGTGGAACCAAACACATCACAGCTAAAATCAGCTGGCTCACACAAGTTGTTTTACTGGAAATATACATAAATTTGTAAGAGGTGCAACAGAAGCCATGAGTATTTGCTTTGCAGAATGCTGATTACCAGAAGTAAGTTTATTACCTACACTTCAGTGATCTTGGAGAAAACCTTGACCTCATTTATGGGTGACACCTCAAAGAAAAGTCCCAAAGTCCCAGGATCTTTTTTCTTTCTCTCCCTGCAGGGTGAGAGAGTGGGCTCATAGCTATGAGCATCAGCTAAATCCTGAAAGAGATTTCTCATTCTGCACTCCACCCCTACCCTCTTTATGCCCCCTGTATAAAGAACCCTAATGTAGGTAGCCAACACTATTTCCTCTGCACAACACAGCTCCAAGTCAGCCGCTCAAGACAATACTGAAGCCAATGTCTCAAGCAGCCCACTGGTGACACAAAGCCTACAAGTTTGGCCAAGCAGAGATGAAGGAGGGAACATTCTGCCCCCTTGCCTCTAGCACTGAGCACTGGCTGCAGGAATGGATGCTGTTCCTTGTCTTTGTCCTTCCCTTCCATGCATTCCTCCTGTGGGATGTCCAAGAGAACTGGACTGTGCTCCAACAGCAGCAGTGGCTACCCACCAGGGTGAGGCCTCTGATTTCTCCTCCTTTCCTCTAAGAGTGTTAGTTAGCATGCCTGTAGTATTTTAACCCCAACATTTTCATTATATGGTACAGAAATGACAGCAAAAAATTAGTTTTGTATTTAACTGTATTTTTTTCTTAGAATTCCTCCTTCTTAAAAAGAAAAGTTACATAAATTTTTCCCCAACCACTGACTGATTACTTTGTGTTCAAGTAGATGGAGGCCTCAATACTCAGCCATTTAAATTTTGCAGCACTATGAAATAGAATTAAATACCTTTCCTCTTTTTTTTCTCCCATTTGTTCTACTTAAATTCATTCAAACTCTTTGAGACAGGGAGATACGAGAGAATGCTGCCCTGTACCAACACCCAGTGCTCCCTGAGGCACACAAGAAGTTTGAAGCTTTATGCAATTCCAGCTAAAGACTATCAGAAGTCACCAACCAGGTCTAGCTAAACTATCTTGATCCTGAGATAAAGTTAAAGGATAACAAAGAGTAAAATATGTTACCTAAGACAGTGTCTTAAAACTAAAATTTGAGCCAAGTATTAATGCACTTTTCTGCTTCTCCTTTAGGAAAAAAGATGAAGTTGCTCGATTATTTATATTTAATGAATCATTTAAAGACATCAGTTGTGTCTATTAATAATTCCAATGTTTAAATATAGTGCACTGATTGCTTCTTGACTTTTTCAAGTGCGACATAACATCTGGGAGTTTATTTTTGAGGGTGGAAAAAAAATAAAAATCAATAGAACCTTTGATTCAGCATCCAAGTGGCTCTTAATTGAGGATGCTGACGCTGGCTGGTAGTTAACAGGACTTCCAGTTTCAGCTTAGATCCACTGGAAAGTGACTCCTCCAGGAGTGTCAATACAGCCAAGCAAAGGGGGAGCCCCCCCAGAGGTCCACCAAGATGGCAAAAAAAAAGTAAGGATAATCAGGGGGAGATTGTAATGCTCTTTGTAGCCAGCTGATGCCAACTGTCTCTTTCTTCCCTTACTCCCTCGCTTTTGACAATAATTCTGCCCCCAGCCTTTCTGGGGAGGGGTGTTTCCTCTCAGCTATACTATCAGAAAAGGGATGTCTGTCATCACACTGTGTGAGAACTGCAACACATATGGCTCCCTATTTCCAGGGAGTTTTTTGAACAAAATGCTGCTTCTGGAGCTCCTACGTATGAGATACTCCTGCCATAAAAGGGACCAGCCGATGACAAGAAGTACAGAACCAAGCTTTCTGCTGGACAATACTGCTCCAAGAGTCTCTAGCTGCCTATGGTCTCTTCTGCAGAGCACTCCACACAGTTCTAAAGAGGTCTGAGAGGGCACTGGGAACTTGCCTCTCTCTGGGCAGGAGAAAATAAGCTTATTTTCCAAAGACACTGTGAACAGACCTGGCATGGCTGCTCTGCCCTCTCCAAACACACAGGTGGCCATTTCTCCATCTGGACCATTTCTAGCTGTTACCTCTTCCTTTCTATGATGCCTTAAGAACAACTTCTACACTAGTTAAAAGGCACAGAACAATTTCTGACTCTGACACAACACACACTCCTGACCTTCCCCATTTAAAAGTGAATCTAATGCAGTCCATGCTGTTTGACATGTGACACATAACCCTGACACCCTGAATGCAAGTACTACTGAATGAAAGAAACATACTTACAGTGGAGGCAGGGGGAGAAAACCCCAGTTAAGAACACTTTTGCAAACAAATCCTGGTCCCACTCTAAAATATTGAAAGCTATGGCAAACACAGGGAACTTTTAAACAGCCTCACTGTACAATCAGCCTGCTCTCCAAGAGCCAGATAAAGTGAAATGAAAGCAACTAACAAATAAAACTAAACAAGACACTAAAAGTTCTCTGTCTCAATTGAAAATATCTACTGAAATAAGCCTGCCTTTTCTTGTGAAGCCATTAATTTATGGTGACTGCTAGAATCCACTCTGGCCTTATTCAAAGCATCCTTGTGTCTAGATGATCATCTCCACAAAGCATCTCAGGCCACCTGCACCCTGAGATCATGAAACAGGAACACTTCTGGATGTTGGGCATGTAAAAGTGCAACTGTTCACCTGACAATAGGATATAAAGACTTCTAGTAGATTAAGAAGGGTTTGCAATTAAATAGTGAGGTGAGGCTGTACATGGTACACCAGGATAAGGAGGATGCTGGGTATACTCTATGTCTGCTTGGCAGTTCTCCACATCTAGCATGACATATATTCTATGTATTTTTCCAAGTAGAACAATACTATTGTCAACTCCATGTAACTTCGTAAGGATTTTGTAAACTAAGAATTACTGCTGTGTAATTTTCCAACCTGGCAAATGTGGATACCTAAGATGAACTGCAACTGAGCAAAAGGGTCAAGTAATTTCCTAGTTGAGGTTTTTCTTTATTTCTCAGGGAGGTAAGCAACAATTGGAGGAAGGAAAGGCTTAGGCATGACATTTCTGAAGTCAGAAGCTGCTCTTGTGAGGCAGAAGAACAGTACAATTCAAACCCAGGAAAACCATGTATAATTACAGGTCAAAAAGCTGAAAACATTAAGGGAGGGGGAGGGAGGAGGAGCCAAAACATTAAGAGTCTAAAAGACTAACAAAATAGTATAAACAACTAGAACAAATGGATGTATATAAACAGAAAAAGTAGAAAATAATGGAAATCTGGCAGGGCATCAAAACACTAGGATAAAGGAACAAGAGTATTGAAATGGTCGATTTTGTTCTTTTAGGAAATGTCAGATTTTTAAAAGTTAAAGGAAAAACTAAATAAATTTGCAGTTATTAACAGTATTCATGTTCAATTAATATAACTTGTCAAGTCAGTGGGCTACCTATTCTAATCAGTGATTAATTAAACAAGACTACTTTAATTATCCTTAAAATACCATTGCTACATTTTTAAAAGATTTATCAGTGGAGAGTGCTATCGTTTCCAGACTTTTTGAAAGATTACAGGGCATATATTGAAAGTTTCGGGAACTGCAGAACAAAAATAAATACAAACTAGTTCAGTCTTATGTGCAAGTAAAAAAGGCTTAAACCATGAGACATTCACATTTATTAAGAAGAGTACAGATCCTTCTGTTGTTCGAAAAAGTAACAGTTTTTATGTCTGGTACAAAGGCTGGATGATTCACAATAGTAGGTCTCTTAATTCCCTTTCAAAGAGACTCCACCTCTCTAACAGGAATATCAACCAAACTTTCCATTTCCTTCTCCTCTTTAGCTCCCCAGCAACTAATTGTTAACTTCTTTAGCAACTAATTAATCTAGCACACCGCAGCATGTATCAACCAAGTTAATTGAAATGACCACAGAAAAACCTGCTATGATACAAAACTAAACAGTATCAAATAGAGACCTTCAGGATTTCCGAACAGACTGGATTTCCTCAAGGAGAAGATGCAAACAATGCAAAAGACATCAGAGCTTTTACAAGGCTCCAGGTAGCCATATATATATGGCTATAATAATTTGGTACATGCAGTACACACTTGTACAATATTTCATAATTGTGCATATTAAGAACATGCAGGCTTCATCAATAACTAGGCCACCTATTTGGAAATGGGGATAATCAGTTTAAATCTTTGTAAAACTTAAAAAGTAAAGCCTACAAAAAAATAAGATTACAGGAAAAGGTATTACTGGCACAACAGCTACCACAAAGATTAAAAAAAGAGTAGAACAACTGAGCCTTTGACAGAAACACATCAATCTGTAACACCCACATTATCAAGGAGCCAAGGGGTCACTAGAAGAACCAGGTACAGATGCTAGGAAATCTGCATTCTAAAGAAATTATTTTCCTTTGTTTAAGCTATGCAGCTTATTTAATGTTTATTTTAATGTTTGGTAATTTTAATGTTTATTTAATGCATGGTAATTTCCACAGCTTGGTTATTTGAGAAGTTAATGCAGCAGGGGAGGTGAAGGCAAGATTTTTGGACACACAGAGTTTTCTTCAGACTACTCTGATTTGAATAAGTGGCTCTTAGTCCAATAAAGGATACAACCTCTTCCTACAGACTTTATCTTTTTTTATGTACATAATCTTGGCTGCACTGCCAGTACAGACAGGTCAAGGTTGTCAACAACCTTTTAGATTCAACAATTCAGTACCACTGAGTACTAAACCATTTCCTAAAACATGAGTCCTTTTCTGGCAACAGCCGATTTACTAATTTAAAGGTTAAGGTTTTTAAGGGGTTTTTCCCTCTTCACCATATACATTGCTTGTACTTACCAAAGTCTAATCCCATCTGCATTTAATTACTCAGAGTCCCCCCAGAAGTTTTCAGAGTTGCTTTTGATTCACAAGAATCATTTTCCATAATGAAAATGTGATAATATATTGAAACCCTGTCTAATATTTCAATGGGGGAAACACTCTTGAATTTTTCAGATGTGAACTCCAGTGAAAAAATATTTAAATTAGCTGTGTTGCAATCACATTATCCAGCAGAAGTGCCTCCTGTTACCCTAAAAATTATCAGCCCTACTGATTCTCTGGCAAACCTTTTTCTTGCTTATTATGTATTAATAGTTGTTATGTAGTTATTAATTTGGCTTTGAAAATTTATTTTTGTTATTTTGTCTTTAAAATGTCAAAGTTTACATACTTTTCAATTTTCTTCAGCAGATAATGTTTTCACTTTTCCAAGGATGTATTTTTATTTCTAACAGATCTTTCATTCCACTTTTTGATGCCTTCTTTTTCTTTTCAGACTTTATCTTTTAACTGGGACACATTTACTTGAGCCTCTACCTTTCAACATTTCTAATCCTGGCTCCAAACACCCTCCCTTTTAGCTGTTCCTTTATTTATTTATTTTTTTAAAATTGAAATCCTTTTGTATCTCAAAACATTAGACAAGACAAAAGTAAACCAAGGGTACAGCAGTGTGCCACTACCTCCTCTGCTGAAACTGCTCTGCAAAGAATAAAAGACTTTTATATTCACAGTCATTGTTTCTCAGTCTCAGGCAAAAGACACAAGATGCAGTAAAAAAAAGTTGGAAAAACTCAGGGACACTGCTCAAATAGCGACATAATTCTGAAAACAAAACTTGCTTAGTCTTATCCCTGAATGCAAGTTAAACATAATTGTGTGCTCATGACACAAATATTCCAGCATTACATATGGACTTGACTTCACAAGACAAAGCATTTCTATGCTTAACTAATTAAGATTACTGGAAAATTCAAGCTTGTTTTTCCCCTCTTTCCCCCCCATTAAAGAATTTTATGTAGTGCACCTCTACGGCTGAGTTTGCCAAGTCACTCTCTCTAAAGAACAGAATAAAGTTCAAGGCCAAGTGCAAGGTCATGCACATGATGGGGGCAATCCCAAGCACAAATACAGGCTGGCTGGACAATGGACTGAGAGCAGCCCTGAGGAGAAGGACTTGAGGGTTCTGGTGGAGGAGAGGCTGCACATGACCCAGCAATGTGCACTTGCAGCCCCAAAAGCCAGTTGTACCCTGGGCTGCATCAAAGGCAGCGTGGCCAGCAGGGCAAGGGAGGGGATTCTGACCCTCTACTCTGTCCTCATGAGAACTCACCTGGAATTCTGCATCCAGCTCTGGGGTCCCCCCAGCATAAGGAGCACAGGGACCTGCTGAAGCGAGTTCAGAGGAGGGTCATGAAGATGATCAGGGTGCTGAAGCACCTCTGTTACAAAGGCTGGGAGAACTGGGGCTGTTCAGCCTGGAGAACAGAAGGCTCCAGGGAGACCTTATTGCACCTCCCACTACCTAAAGAGGGCTACAAAACAGCTGGAGAGAGACTTTTTACAAGGGCATGTAGTGACAGGACAAAGGTGAATGGCTTTAAACTGGAGAGATATTAGGAAGAAATTCTTTGCTGTGAGAGTGTTGAGGCACTTGCAACAGGCCGCCCAGAGAGGCTGTGGATGCCCCATCCTTGGTAATGTTCAAAGCCAAGCTGGATGGGGACCCTGAGCAACCTGGTCTAGTGGGAGGTGTCCCTGCTCAGGGCAGGGGGATTGGAACTGGGTGATTTTAAAGGTCCCTTCCAACCCAAGCCATTCTATGATTCTTAAATTGTTACAGAAATGGAAACAAACCAAAGAAGCACACCAAACAGATGAAGACTTGATGATGTTTTGCTAAAGAGGTAAAATATGTAAGACCATTTCCTACACTCTAATAGTTTACTTATTTATTAAAGGTTAGTAATGATATGTATTGCTATTACTTAATTCTTCATTTTGTTGCAAATATAAAATTTGAAACTTTATCTTGTTCACCCTTCTACTGCTACTTCTTCAGTGATTTCTAACTCTCAGTCTTGCCACAAACTCCATCCCATTACTTGTCTGGCATAAATAGTTCTGCTAGATCACAAAAGACTGAGCTCCCAAAAGACAGCTCTTCTGACACACAGTGGAACATAACTGCTTTTCTGCCAAGAAAAGATAAATTACAGAAGTTAAAATGCCAACTAACTTCAGTATAGAAACACAGTTGGTTAGCAAGAAATAACCAAACTAACAAGAAACAATTCAACCCAATCCAAACTTGAGCAATGCATTTTCATTTTCTTTCAATAAGAAAGAAATGCTTTTGCAGCAGGTCTCTCAGACACAATGAATTAGTATTCCAGGATGACTTGCTGCAAGTCAGCCTCACATAAGTGAGCATTTATATTTTGAGAAAATTGACTATATGCAGTAGAAACAAGCTGCTCCAGCTAAAAAGCTGGGGTTCAATAAATGAAAAAAAAGCCAGTACAAACTGACTTTGCACTTTGACTAGAGTAACATATACCTAGGGTACCTTCCAAACACATTTTGAAATTCTGTTCCCTATAAATAAAAAATATAGCGATTAATAACAATTAATTATGCCTAAACCCTACATAAATGAATGTTCTGAATCATTTAAATATTTCTCACAATTGGTTGCTGTGAAGAGGATTGTGCTGTCATATGCAGAGGATTAGGATGGAAGTGATCAGGAGCGGATGGATTTATGAGAACCACTGATCTGCTTTTATGGGAAGGACATAAGCATATCTTTTCACACACTTTCCAGAATGCAGTAGCAAGAATATTTTACACTAAATTTGTTATTTTTGATGTTTTTTAAGTAAAAACATTTTTAAAAGTGCAGAACAAAACACAGAGAGAGGGTAACAAGGGTAGACCACTACTGAAAAATCTCAGATAGTTCAGAAAGCCAAACTTACTGAATCCTACTTCTGTGAAGAGTTTCACGTGTAGGCTGTGCCTACAAGATGCACCTTAACTTAATCCTCATGTAACAGTATTTAATATACCAGAGCCAAATGAACCAGTACAAGACCTCTTCCAGAAATATCCTTAAGAAGCACAATTCAAAGGCACCAAGCATTCACCTGGGTGAAAAGCACTCTCTACAACAGAGCTAGTCTTAAGCAGCTGTGCAGGCGTGAAGGTTCTAGTTTGGAAGCACCAAGAAGTTTAGGTTCATCAGAGTTTTACTCTGCCTTAAAGCTATTAGCAAGTTTGCCACTTGAGGCACTTCATGAAATGGACTGGCTTTTGTCTTTACAATATGAAAAAGTAAATACAAAAAAATCTTTAGAAATAAGGTGGAAAGTACTAAGGCCTGCTTGGCTGTCCCCACTTTTCTCCTCACCAGCCTCCTTCTTAGTACATTTTTCTTTGGAATTAAGTCCTCAGTAAAAGGAAAAAGGGGCAAATTATGATCTGACAGCTCTCTTTTTTCCTCAGTCATTTTCATACCTACTGTGATAACTTAGTAAGTAAAGTAGCATCTTTCCTCAAGGAACATCTTCTACCATTGCTCCTGAACAGTCAGCCTGCCTGCACGCCCACACAGGAGCTGCATCTTGTCAGTAGGACTGTCTTTCCAGGGATGCACAGTACAAGTCATGCCTCTGACACCTAATGGGACTGGCTTCTTCTGAAGGGAAGAAAAGGCCCTACAAGAGACTGAGGCATTGCTATAGGTCAATCATGTCATCTATTAGCTACTGTGCAAAAAAACGTGGACATCAGACCTTGAAACAAGCGGGGTGTTCACAGTATCCATAAGAAACTGTCAGTAATGGGCTTTCAGTACAAGTGAGAGATGGACATAATGAGGAATCCAGCAAAGGCCCACCAAGACTATTTAGGACTCTTCTATGAGGAGAGTGAGACCTGGGACTGTTCAGCCTGGAGAAGGCTCATGAGGGGATCTTACCAATTTTTCATAAATACCTGAAAGGAGGGCACTCAGAAGACAGCGCCAGGCTCTTGTCTGTGGTCCCCAGTGACAGGATCATAGGTGTTGGGTACAAACAAACACAGGAGGTTACCCCTGAACATCAGAAGACAGCAGTCACCTCTATGATAAAGAGAGAAATGACACAGATTGCCCAGGGAAGTGGCAGAGTTTTCCTTGGAGAAATTCAAAAGCCACCTGAACATGGCCCCAGGAAACTGGCTCTAGGTGATCCTGCTTGAGGGGATGTCAGACAAGATGACCTCCAGAGGTGCCTTCCAACCATGCCATGATTTTGTGAACATCAACTAAGTAAGAAAGAGGCATTGCAATTTCTCATTTTCAGAATAAACCACACTCTAGGTTGCACATGCTGTTCAAACCTCAGCAATGTTGTTAAATGCTGAGCTGTAGCTCTCATTAGCACTCTTTAGAACATGGCTCAATAAGTACAGTTTGGGAAAATTCTGAATAAATATCACTTCTGGACCCATACTTTAATTAAAACAGATGACATTACATTTCAAAATTACTTTTAGAAGTAATAAGGCAACAAATTTCTGCTTTCTTACTATGCTTTGATATTAAATATAAATCACAGCAGTTAATAAGCCTCTGGCAAGGTTAATTAATAAGGCAATATCAATCAAATAGGAATTTCTCACAGGACAGATGCTACCCACAGCAAAAACAGAGAACAAGAAGAGATGTTCATCAGAAACTAAACGCCAGGCAAAGACCACATTGTTTCCAAAATGAGGTCCTGAACTGGACAAGCATAGCCCAAAGACAACACTTTATTACAGTACTTGAATGCATGACCTAATACAGTAACTCCAATGCACTGATTTTCACAGTAAGCTGCATCTGAATGGAAATACTTACCTACAGTGTGCCAGATTAAATATCACTGGGGTTTCCCCAATGTAAATTTAAAATCATCAATTATTAATTTTCTATGGAATAAAAATCTGGAAACAAATCTATGAAAACATATTCCCTGCTGCCCCAAGGCATTCAATCAAAACTTTTGGAACAGCCCCACAGCAGTTCTAGGTTTCACATGAAATGAATTGCTCATTCAGTTTCACTACCCAAAAACATCTTGCTTAGGCTCATAAATTCTACTATGCACAGGATATGCTATTCTACAAGTGCCCTCTCATTACAAAGCCTGAGATTTGGAGGGGGAAAGAAAAACCCATAACATTTCTGAAACCACAGATTATATAAAACTCTTACAATTTTGCACCCTTCCTGAACAAGATAATGTTACAGGATCCATCTCTTCACTGAGTTGGGCTCATACACCTCATTTCTTGTGGAAGGTGCTATGTGCTTTCAGCTCTCAGTGAGAGAAATAGAGCTGGGGACACTTAGTACTTCTCTGAACCAGCCTCCTAATGAGGCAGGACTAGGTAGCATCCTTGACTTCATTTGCTGAGCCTAATGCATGGAAAAGGCAGTGATGAGAAAAATCTTCCTGACAATGAAATTTATTTTTACTTCCAATTAAAAACAAATGAGAACTCTCTTGGAAAAAAAAAAAATAGCCTCACAGGAAGTCACGCTTGCACAGTTAAATAAGTGTCAGGAAACACATGAATTCATACAGAATGTGTCATAAATTAATTCTGCATTAATTACACTATCTCATGCTAGAACTTCCAAGATACTCCTGAGCTCTCCCACTGACAGAGAGTCTTGATGACCTTCAGGGTATTCTTGACTCTTCAGGAAGGTACTTGGAGTATGAAGCTGGTTTTATTTCCCATGCTGTTGTCAGAAGCCATTGGTGTCAGAAGGCTGATAGAACTCTACTAGAGGGCAGAGCAATGTACGTGTACAACCACCAAGATACCAGCTTTGCTAACAAGAGAAGTGCTCCCAACACTCAGTTTCAGAAGGTAGTTTGAGCCTGAACTAAAGGTGTCCCAATAAAAGCTGAGAGAAATCTGGACCTCTCAAGCTGGCTAACCACCTCATGCTGCCTACCTTTAACTTTCTGGATGTTTGTCAATGAACAGAAGGAGGAGGGACAAAAGCCATTTGTTATTATGGAAGGGTTCTAGTTAAAAAATAAAAAAAAAATCCAAACTATTTAGCTGAGCACAAAGAGAAAACCCACGGTATCAGAGTTATTGTTAACGACCAGTGCCCCAGAAACACGAGGAACCTGAACCTAATAAATGAGTATCGTTTTCTGTTATCTGAAGAGAATTATTTTTATTAAAACCATCTAGTGTTATGAATAATACATGCCAGCTTCAGACAGACCAAAGGAACAGCTACTTAGTACAAGACTGCCTATAGGAGGGGAAAAAAGAACACATTTTTACTCAACAGATCTGCTTCCTTATACTTTCAGTCAAAAATGCAGCCATTAACTTTTATGGGGTTAAGAAGGGTCTAAAAAGGTAGCATTTTTCTACAACCATGCTAAGAAAAAGCACAAGCCACCGTATCATGCTTCTGCTGCCAGAGGAATTCTCCCCATGCTAGCCCAATGCACAAGGGCAGAGGGATTCTGCAGGACCCTCAAGGGACCTCTAGCTGGGTATTCCTACCACTTAAGCAGAGAGACCAAGGACAGTGTAAAACCATAGGGAGCACACAATTAAGCTTGACTTCAGATCTAGAAAAAGATTTATCCACAAGCATGAATGTAAGAAGTTCAATAAGTGAAAAAGAATGGGAAATAAAACCCAGTGCACAGGTGGATGGTGGCTACACCCAAAGCAACTGTCTGGGAACTACACCACAAACTGGGCTATTGGTGCATCTTCATAAGGGGCTTCACAACCTGACAAAAATTGCTGAGGAAATACAGATAAACAAAGCACTCATTATTCCTGTGGCCTTCATGTCATGAGGTTGAATCTTTAAAAAAGGTCAGATAATACTTCTGCTGGATGTGTAGAAGGTTAAATGCCCATCAAATCAATTGCACCTCTGCCTGCTGTGAACTACGGCAGCACAAGCTTCAGTTTACTAGAAACATTACAAATTATTTTGACAGCCTTTGCCACACGTTAAAGCGTTCCCCAAACCTTGAAAAAGTAAAGGCTCAAAATTTAGTGGAAAACCATGAAGATAATCCAAACCTCATGTCCTCCATCTACTGTTCAGCAACAGCTGCTATTCCAACCCTGGACTGTAATTATGTTTTACAGGCATATTCATGCCAAGGTCAGCAGCTTTGCAGAGAACCTGTCCCATGCAGACTTTAAGAGAACAACATATATACTTATGGACAACCTGTCAGTTGTAATATGTCTATTCTGAAAGCAGGATGCGAATATTTCAGTCTCACAGACATCACTGAAGCGCTACACATGCAGCAGCGAACACTGTACTTGAATGCTGTTAGCTGAGGGTGGGGGCTGTCAAAACACAGAACATAAGGCACCTCTGGAAATGTTCAGTTTTTGTCAATATTTTTGAGCAAAAAAATTCTGAAACCCAGTTGGGAGTGAACCTGCAAGTATATGCCAGCAAATAACTTGAATTCTTACTAATGAGATGAAAAAATAGAAAACAACATGTTAAAACAGAAGTACAAATAACATAAAACTTGAATATATTCTCTTTACATGCGTTTTTGAAATTAACATCACAATTAATAGATAGCAAAGGTCAAGTTCAATGAAATGATCAACTCTACCTGTGAAAAGTCTGATAAAAGCCTCAGTCAGATGAGAAATAGGTATGCATAAAATGCTCTCCAAAAGATACAGCAGCTTAGGATTTTAAACTTTTTTTATAACACAGTGTAAAACGTAAGATTCTAGGAATGGCTTCCTTGAGCATTTCTAACATTTAGAAAACAAGACAGTAATTGATGAAGGAAAGGTTAAAAGTGAAAAAAGTAGTATCCAACACAAATTCTTGAATGAGATGAAGTAAGAAATCATCATGATTGCAAAATAGGATGAAACTAAAGTGGGTGGCAAAATAGACATGATAAAATGATATTGAATTTGAAGCTGGTCTTACCATCTCCCCACCTACTGCCAGAACCCCCACAAAAAACTTTCACATCTTTACATGATTATTGCCCCAACTTTTTTGTCCCAACTCTTCTAGGTGTCAGGACCAGCATTAAGCATCTCAAAGTTACACACACAGGATGTTCCAGAGGGGTAAATCTGTATGCAACACTAATCTGACTTGCCCTGCTTCCTCTACTGTAGCCTAACACAGGAAGACCTGTTTGTTCTCCTTTGCCCATTACCTCAAACAATTCTGGCCTGACAAACTCTCTTTCTGCCAGGATTTTCTATTCCAACAACTATCTATTTTCTTAACTGAATATCCTTCATTTGGAGGGTGGCTGTGCAAACGAAATACTTGATTATATTTTATTTCATTAAAATATAAATAAGAGTTAATAGCTTACTGACAGAATTCTTTAATGCATAAAAAAAAGCAAAAACCCCAAGTTCAAATGACTGGACCCATTGTTAAAATGTGTAAACTACCAGCCAAGTCAGCAACAATAGCCTTCTTATACTGGGCTGAGAAGGTTGCATACAGGACTAAACCCAACAAATCTCCATGGGGTGAATGGTTCCATGGAGCTTGTGTCTTCTAGATTAAACCTTTGTTTTTTAGTAATGCTACAAAGAGCAAGAATAAAACCTTGCTAAGTCAGATACATAAGCTCATTTCAAGAAATGCCACGGTTCTAACTCAAACTCATGAAGGTAAAGACAACACCAAGACACTCTCAGGAAGGCTGAGACTGGATCCCAGGTCACTGCACCCAGCTAATCCCTTGCTAAGTGAAGGTCTCTGCCCAGCTACAGCCCTTGTACCCACAGAACACTCTTGGTCTCCTCAGGTCAAGTATGTGCTCAGCTAAGCCTGCAAGTCTACTACATGAGGATCAGGTTTATTTCCCAGGGTGCTTGAACAGGCTACCAGCTTCTCCTCTATCCACATCAATCCTGCCCACGTTCAAATTCCTGTATGAAGAGTCAGAAACCAAACTGGAGACCTCCAAGAAGCAGCACAGTTCCAAAACAGATAGGGCTGCCAGGTTCACAGCAGGATCAAAGACCCACAAAAGCAAACCAGTTCCTTTGTCCCACACTCCCCTGAGGCAGAGCAAAAGTAAAGCCAGTCCTGAATTAGTGCAAGAAACACAGCAGCTAACAGCAGAGTTAACTTCAGGTGAAATGCCACACTATTTACACTGTGCTAGAGCTGCCCTTCCGATACAGTGAGATAAGTACACCTCGCTCCTTGGACAGGTTCAACCCTCCTCTGCTTCTTGACTCAAGCCAAAAGGCACAGGAGAGAGGCTGACAGTACACAGATTAATCAGAAACTGAAGAATTAGACATACAGCATTAATGTGACTTCTCAGAAGAACTCTGCAGTGAGATCAGCTGAGAGAGATGAGGTCAAAGCAGTGGTGCCACAACACCAATCAGAAATGTTTCATGGAGACAAAAGCAATTGCACTAGAATTTCAGAAATGTGAAGTCTGCACTTGTCCTTGAAATACTTTATTCAAGGAACTACAAAACTCTCCCAGGGCACTTTTACTGTAGAAGGATCTATCAGAATTCTGATTTACAAAACAGTTGCAGGAGATGGGGGAAAGAAAACAAGGAGCACACTTAACCAGGATTAAGCTTATTTCCCCAAAACAGAGAAACCTTTCTGAACTCCCTCTGACCCATGCCTCTGTCATATACAGTACCTCAAGTACTATTAAATTGATTACAGGGCATTTTATAGAACGTAAATAACCCAGAAAGGTCCTGCATTTTTCCCTGCCAGGTATGTGTGGCTCACATTTTCAAAGGCCACTGTAACACACTTGGCAGAGAGATATATTGGAACCAATTATCACTGCACTATTTCAGTCGTGGGAAGTTCACCAAGTTGAAAGGCTTTTCTGACAACGCTGTAAAGGTCTCTTTCCAGCTGACTGAGTAACTTATAGCTGTCATAAAGCTAATTATATTAAATAATAGACAATACAAGTCTGTATATAACAGGGTAATAAACATTCTTTAAAACAGATATGTTTTAGTGTTTACATTCAGAAACATACTTTTTTCATACTTTTATTATATCAGGGATAGATTATTTAACACTGACTCATTTCAAGTTCTATAAGAACAAGATGAGACACATAAAAATGAGAAACTTACATTGCATTTTTTATTTCCCCCGAGTGTTTCTGAAAGATGACAGAAACACTCCTAAGAAGCAAACTTCTACTTGCCTAAGAACAGATAACATTTTAGGTTTTGTTCTTCTATGCACAGTAGAAAATGCCATTCTTGGACTTAAAATGAAAATTAGTACCTCTTGCCTTCTTAATCACAGGTCTTTGAGAAATTATTTACCTGAAGGTGGGTTGTATTTTTAATACCTCAGTTGGCCATGCCAAGGTGATTTAACTCCTCTCTTAAATACAATTACAGCAAAACACCATTTACACAAAAGCAGTTGGTTCTCTGTTGCAAGGCTCTCTCATGCAGGCACTTTGCACGTGGTTTTTTAGGATTGCCTCTAGGCTGGAGCACAGTAAGACACACAACAGATCTGTTTGACTCCAAAAACCATTTACTCCTGTTTGTAGTGCCTGGGAAGTAACAAGCCCTGCAGGGATAGACAGGCCCCTTTCAGCCATGAGATCACAGCTCTGCTTGGGAGGACCCAGCCCTGTTGCATGACCTTACTGACTGTGATCTCTGCTGGCTTTGCTGCCCAAAACAGGCATGTCTTGAGCAAGAAGTACAAAAAAAACCCATGTTGATGGGCTTAACAACTACGAGTCACATCTTCCAGTCAATGCAACTGATGCATTGACCTGTAGGGGAAAAGTTTCGGAAGGAAGCCAGAGCATCTGGAAGTCAATGCAGGAAAAGCCTCTCTTCTACAAGTGTGCTCAACCTCCTAGCAGTAGGCAGTGGCAGGTGGGAGACAAGCAGGCTCTCCCATCTATTTTCTATTGGGAATAATTTACTCAAATCATCTATGATCCTTCACTCTCTTTGGTTCAGAGTTAATGAAAAAAAACACCAGAGCAGCTGGCAAGAAGTACAGGAAGATGCAATTGAGTGAACAGAGCGTTGATTTGTCCCTGAAAGAGTGTCTTGGCAGCAGAGGCTGGTCCCTCTCCTTTTCCTGTCAAGCTGGAAAACTGGCCATGGCAATGCTTTAAGAACATTCAAGTGAATGGTATTTTAGCCACTACCTACCAAGTTTTGAACCATTTCTGTTATATAAGCAGATAAACCTCTTCAAACAATCAATTGCTGGTCAGGATATAAACTTCAGGCACCTAAAGTTCCCTTCCCATGAGCAATAAAGTTTTTACAGTATTATCCACTAGACAGGTAAGTGCCTTTATAGAAACACGGAACAGGGGACAGCAGCTACACAGAATGTTGAACAACTGCCTCAGTGCCAGGTGCCAACACAAGGACTACACTGCACTGCTGCCTTTGGTTAGTCAATATCAAACACATTTGTAATTAAATTAGTTAGCAAAACACATAGTAGACTGGAGGCACAAACGTTACACTTGCCCAAAAGCACGAAACAGAGGAGAATGCAGTTGTGTCATCTGGAAGCAAGGAGGAATAAAAGGAAGGATGAGCATATTCTGCTTTGGGCTACACAAACAGGAAGAAGGGGAGAAAAAAAATTGCACTTCCTCCACCTCTTACTATTTGACAAACTTAACTACAGGACAATTAATTTTTAAGGACTCAATTTAATCAAGTAGTAAAAATGTATTTATTACATGATCAAATGAGAAAGTGCTACAGAATATAAATTCTGAGACACATTCAACTGGAAGTCACCACTTGCAACTTTCTGCATAGTGTATAGACAAATATTTCATTATAGATCGCAAAGAATAGCAATCACAGTGTAATTCAGTCTTCAGGGAAAAAAGAACACAAGAAAAAAGCTAAATTTTACATATTTGCTTGCCAAATACTTGTGATGAGTCTAGAAATTAAGAAAAAAAAACATTCAAAGTATTTATAGTACAATCTGCAACATCACATGGATTTTGGTTTATTTTTGTTTGTTTCTTGCAACAAACATTAGGGGGCAACGACCTTCAAAGTCTACTTCACTGTTAACCATTTGAATAACAAATTCACATTTAGCTATGAAAATTAATGGCAGGTTATCTGTCAATGCTAGTAGAAATCAGCTAAAGTAGGGGAAATATGAATATTGCCCACTAAATGCACATTTGCAATCTACCTTTCATGGGAAAATTTAGTTTGGTATCGTTAACATTCAAGTGACAATTGGAAACAGATGGACAACAGACAACCAGCCATAATCCCAGTTCTCCAGCTACTGAAGATTTAGGTCTATAATGTAAACTGAAGCCTCTCATATGATAGGTTCATTTTAGCTAACAGACACAGAAATGGTACTTGGTTTGCATCTAACCCACAGAGCCTAAAAACATCAGGACAACTGTAAGTAACAGGCCTTAAACAAAAGGCTCAATATGTCTAAAATTTTAACTTTTGAAGTGTTAGTACCTCAGGGGTGAATTTGTGAGATGATGGTTCCAGGAACACTAACTTGAACTGAAACACAATTCTCCTGGTTTTTTTTAAGCTGCAGACTCTCTCCCAGAGAGTATTCAGTCATCCTTTTTTGATGAAAACCAGTATATAACTTCTTATTCCTCAGAAGCCCTGAAGACATAATGTTGTTAAATTGATACACAGATGGCTTTATTACTTCTTGTGTAATATTTTACCAAAAAAAAAAATCTAATTACTTACAATCATGCAACCCTGTTGCTGATGAAAAGGCTGCACAAGCAATACTTCCATCTCACCAATGCTTAAGGGACTTTAAAAGGACAGTAATGAATGAAATTGAAAGAATTCAGCTCCACTTTTCAGCAGCAGTCAAGTTTGCAGTTAGTATCAAGGGGACAAAGAATGCATTTAATAAAAGAACACCAAGAAACAGTAAATATAGGACTTCAAATGAGAATTTTTACATTTAAGTTATTTGAACAAGGCATACATTAAAGGGTTTCATTAAGTCAAATATCATCATACGTGCTCCACCTTGTTAAACTGCAGTCAGCCAAAGTCTATGAAGCCACCTCCAAGGAGGTGATTTGAGAGTCTACTCTGGCATTACAAAGAAAAGCTTGAAGAGCACATCTCACATCCTCTCTGCACACAGGCACTCACTTCAGTAAGATGAGTGCAATTTTTCTCCCCCTACCACATGCTTCATAAGCCAAGGAAGAGGCAGGACACTAAGAGCAGCATGACAGAATCCCAAGTGCCATGTGAGACCTTCTCAGCACAAGAGAAAGTTCCTACACCCATAGTGCTTTAAAACAACAGCCAGGATCACTGCAATGCCAATGAAATCTAGGTTCTGGTCCTCAGGAAACATCAGGCTTTGCTGCTTTTAATGGCAGCTGCTCAGTGTACAAATTTGTTCTGCATGAGGCTCCCCTTCCAGTCAGCTCCTTGGGTAATTCCACCAGATTTCATAAAAATGGACACCCTGCCAAATTATTCCTGCCAGGAAATACCCACTTTTAAATAACCTATCATCAGGACTAAGCATGAACTTTATTTAAACACAGTATTTTCATTGCCTTTTCTGACACTGATAACAGAAAGAGTAACTATATAATCCAAAGGTTCTGTAACAAATACCACTGTGTGGTTTATTGTGGCCAGAGAAATAAATTTACTGCTTCCAACTCTAAAGCTATGACAGTATGTGCATTCTCAATATTTGTTTATCTATAAAAGCAAATCTAAATATTTTCTAGGAAGCACATCATCTGTGACCAACATGAGGCAGTAAAGAGTAGCTCACAAGCCAGGTAGGAAAAGGAACAGATAACAGAATTCAAAGCTCTGCAAAGCAGCAAAATACTTGGAAACAAATGAGTGCAAAAAGAGAGAAGACCCCTACAACATGTATCATATAGAAAGATCTATTCAGCACTTAAAATAAACAGCTTCCTCTTTCTCTCTACAGAAGTTCCCTACAATCAAAATATTCTAAAACTTTTATGGAACGTATCTAAATACCTTGATTTTGAGAAGAATCTACATGACTTGACACAATGAAAGGTGACTAGCAGATCATCACAGTATGATCCTGTATTTCAGGTTCACGTCTTTTTAACCCAGCTTTCTAATTTATACCTGTGACAGTCAATATTTTAAACTAAAGTAATGGTGGAAATGAACCTGTAACATCTGTTAGACAGCCAAAGACTCACTGTTACCAGAAAAAGAAAGGCTATGCTCCATTGCTACTCGACTGCTACCTCAGGGAAGTCAGTACAACTTATCAAGAGACACAGCAGAACCACATGGGCCCTTCATAACCAGCTTTCCAGATTGCTCTCCAGCTTTCAACCTATGCCTAAGGAGCTCTGCTGGCCAGCTATTCAGAGATGCAAGGAAACAAGAGGTATTATCTACTCAGCCCCTTCATCATGCGTTTTCAGGGAAGACTCTTCACCAGCAGGAAGGAACCTGCATTCATTTGTCCCCTAGGTGAATTGCTCAAATTGAAAGACCAAGGTCTGGGAAACCTTTTATGCTCTCAAATTGTTCTTCGGCAATCTCAAATACAAAACTCATAGTTATAAGATGGTTTAACGTGCTCAAACATAAGGTGTCTGGTGATGTTTTACTCAGAACATGGCAACAATCAAATATAACTGTTCTAAAGTCATGACATTTTCTCATCACAGAGATCTGTGGAGGATGTTTGTTTTTCCAAGACTTACAGTGTATAAAAAAGATACAGTGTTTGCTATTTCTGTCACCCAATTTCTGACTGCTTCAAGAAAGCCAATATCCATTAGCAACAGCTGGTTTGGACTCAAGTTTTGCTAGATTAGGTAACTACAATGTCAGGTGGGAGAGAGGCCCAGATTCCCAAAATGCAAAGGCTTAAATACAGGTGTATCTTGGAGTCATGGTGCCTGTTTGGTTTTTACTATTCAGAAAGACAAAGAATTGACTTTACATCCCCCACACTAATTGTTGGTATCTCAACTGGAAGTATTTGTTTGAGTGAAGAAAGAAATCCACAGTACTGAAGAGGAGTTTTATCCATGCAAACCCAACTGAGCTAGACTCAGAAACCACACTAGAGGCAGACAGACTGTGAGAATATAACCAGGATAAAAGGAACGTCAGATTTCACCAGATAGCAGCAACTTCCATGATATTCTTTCTTCTCCTGCCTCTTTTCCAATCTCCCTTGTCTCAGATAACCCAAATCACTACTACAAAGTGTTGTAAAATGCTGAAGCAAAGTAATCAAAGGAAAATGCCACCACACCAAGGGAGACATGAAATATATGATTGAAATGCTCTGCCAGATTTCTGAGGTTACTATTCTGCAGCAAGCATCAGTATTAGAAGATTTTTTTCACTGAACGAAAAGAGCATCATAGCAGTTTTCAAAATTCCTACCTGTTCATATACACTACAATTATGTACTGCTGATTCACTCAGCACATTAATTGCAATTAATGCTAATGTTAATAATTGATGCTAAAGCAGCAGTGTTTGCAATACCAAGATAACATACCTATTTAAGATCATAATTTCTGCTCAAAGCGATGTCATCACATTCTCCTTTTGCAACATTCTCCTCTGCACTAACTTATTCAGAGTAGGTGTTGTATGGCTGGGACTGTTTGTTTGAAAGAACATCTTAATGCAGAGACCTGTTGTTGTGCATTTCCTGTTCAACAGTCTACAAGAGTGTTTAGCTGCTGAATCTCAGCAGTCCCAATTGCCATTCCTAGCAGAAGTCACTACTGAATCCAAAGCCTGCCTTACTTAACTATTGCAAACATGAGTCTGGGGGGAATTTTAAGAACAGCCTATGTTATCACAAGAAACTCCAATGCTACCAACTTAACCAGAGAAATATAAGTCAGAACAGAGTAACCCTGAGAAGTGCACAAAGTAAATTCTGTCCTTTCTTTTATGAAACTGAGTCCCAAGCTGATTAATGGGATGCTGCATCTTTTTACATTGTCCAAGGACAGAAAGTCTTTGAACTAGAGTGCCTGAAACTGCTTCCTCAATTGATTAAACCCAAATGAAGTTTGAGAGAACTGTCAGCCAGGAGAATATTCTGGGTGATCACAGACTCTGCCAAGAACTAGAAAAATATTTCAGTTGATTAGGAAGAAAAATTATTCCCTCCCATCTACTAATACTTATTTCCTGATCTCATTTTTATTCAGAATGCAAAAAGATAAAAATACCAGTCTGGTTCTAAACTAAAAGTTTGGCAAATGTAAGGAATTTAAAGGCTATTCCTCCTCAGACCTACTATAAAACACTAAAAACACTTTCAAATTCTATCTTTACAGTAAAGTCACATTTTTCTTTATCTAGATGATACATGCAACACAAATTCATATTCCATTTTTATGCACTAAGTGCAGCTACCTGTAATAAGAGAACAGTGAAAAACCAACAGGCAATATTTATGAGGCATATAGAAACTTCAAACGCTATCTTATTGCATGGAGCAGATTTCTTTACTAGTGACATTATTTAGATTACAGTCTCCTATCTAACAAGAGGTATTCCACACCTGTCATACAAATATGAGACTATTTCATATTAGTCCACAATTCATTCAAATAAAGCTTTCAAAAGACAGTCACAGGTGTCATCTGGTCATCAACAGAAGTAACATCAATTGAAAAGACAGGTTCATTCTTTTGTGTGACCAAGGTAATGGAAGGATTACCACAGCATGACTCGAATCCTAGATACAGTTACAAAAAAGCTTTTAAATTTAATAATATTTTCAACAATCCTACTAGAAGAACACAAGTTTGTTTTTTTAAAAGAGGAAAGTAAATGAGGAAAAAAACCCACACAAAGTCAAAAGAGAAGCAAGTAACTCATTGCCTCCTGCAGGTTGGAGAACTATAAAAACCAGAGGGCCACAGTGGCAACAATAAGGAGCTGTCCTCCTTTTAATGACAGACCTTCTATCACAATACAAGGGTTCCTTCCTGCCCAAGTGCTGTGCTCTGAGCAAAACCATCAAGTCCATCACACACTGATGGGAACTGAGGGCAGGCAAAGGAGAGAGGTGACACCAGCACCTGTATCAGCCTCCTTCACAGACAAATGCTATAGGAAGCAAGATAGAAAATAGAGACTTTTATTAAGTCTCAACCAAAGTGTTTCTGAACAACAGAAAAATTTGATTAAATCCCTGCTACCTCTTTTGGTACCTCTTAATTGCTTCCTGATTCAGAGTTCTTTTGATT
This sequence comes from Campylorhamphus procurvoides, assembly GCA_013396655.1. Taxonomy (NCBI): domain Eukaryota; kingdom Metazoa; phylum Chordata; class Aves; order Passeriformes; family Dendrocolaptidae; genus Campylorhamphus; species Campylorhamphus procurvoides. The sequence goes on along the minus strand of WBMV01002159.1, from coordinate 102,309 downwards.
GAGATTGAAACACTGACTTACATGCTTCATTCCATTTCCCATGTGCTTCACAAAACAAAGATAAATCCAGAATATCCTTTCAAGCTGGAAGTGCTGCAGAAACACCACACCATTTGCCTATATCCTCCCATATTGACTAGCCAAGTTAAAATCCACACGGTATCAAGAACCACACATATTTTGCCATAAAGTGGTATCAGGTTTGCATCTTTATAATGCACTGAAGAACTGTATTAATGAAGCCTTACTATGATTCTCTAGGATACTAATCCTGTTGTAGACCGGATTTTTATCGAGGTATTTATTATTTTCCTTTATCAACTTGGGACAGAAGAATGGGTCAAACAATACCATAATGCAAAATGCTTAAAGTATGTTTGAGTTCACCTGCTTTCAGGAGAACTTTAGGTCATCACTAGAAGGGGAATCAAATCATTACAGCAATAAAGAAAAAGAGGCATAAGCAAATATATTGACCAGTTATAACTCATTCCAACCAAAAACAAAGGACCACACTGTTACACAGTCTTCTCTAGTGTGCAATTCAAAGGCTTGCTCTACTCTCAGGCACAGAGCCAAATACATACAAACTGTAAATAAAGGCAGATTAACAATTTACCCCAAGTAAAATTACAGTAAAAAGTATGACTCTGTAGTAACTGTCCATATGTTTGCTCCTTCTCCTAAGCAAACAAAGCTCCTTAGTGTACCCTTCAGGAGTAAATTATAATTATAGGGCAGGATCATATACTTCAGCAACACCCACTGTAGCAAAACTTTGTTGTATATTAACTTGCATAATACCCTCAGCTGAGATACAGCTGACAAATTTTTGTACGTCTAAAAATACTACAAACGCAAGACATGTTAATTTCTACTGCTGCTCTTTTATTATTTTCACAAAGCTTACAAAAGCAAACCCATTTCATTTCACATATGAACCAACATGTGTAACAGTGATAAAGTATTTCCAAAGACATTCCTGAAGCTACACTTTAGGAGTGCTGACAAAGTGTTTTGACATCTTTGGTATTCTCCCTCTTTCATTTAGCTGAAAACGTTCACCACTTTCATTTAGAAAGAAAAATGCTGAGAAGTTTGCCATTTGTGAAACAGAGATCTGCAACCCCTAACATGCCCCTCAATTCAGCCAGCACCATTCCCTCCCAAAAAGTTTTCCAGCAGTCCTTGGAACTCACCATAAACAGAGAACATGCTTACAAACACTGAAAATGGATCTCCCTTCTAGCTACACACTGACATTTCTGAAAAAGCAGGAAGCTCATAACTTGCACTAGTGCATTTTGGAATGAGGTTGAATAGTGAAGAATCCAGGAAAAGCCATTTACAAAGCAGCTCTCTTTCCATGAACTTCTCAAGACACAGGTTCCTGTAACTCAGGACAGATTTCTAAGAACCGGTATCCCATTTAGCCCAGCTCATGCCTCTGGGACAGCTCTAAGCAGGAAGCTGCACAAGACAAGTTCTAGAGAACCTGAAAGCATGAGGTGTTAGGTGAATACAAACTCAGCAAAGCAATTTATTAACATTCACCTCTGCTGATTCAATAGTTTGAGGCAGATCCTGTGACATACTCCCTAGGCTTCAGCATAGTGAGCAAAAAAACTCCATTTACTCTTTCTAATGCAGCAGCCTTACCTTCCCAAAGTGCTCCTTCCATCCACTTTTATTTGCCATGAATATTTGTTGAACATTTATTTGTCATGTGGATTCTGAGATGTTTTTGGTTCTTTGCAGGCTTCAAAAAGGAAATATTAGCAAGTATTCAAAATGCACCTGTTTATAATCAAAAGCATGGACAGTAGGATACAGCTCCCCACTCAGTATGCAAAGGCAACTGAACTTCACAGCAGCCCCTTTCCACTCTGTCCCCTTCCTATGCTGTTACTTACAGCTCTTCTTGGTTTTACTCAAAACTGGCTACAAAAAGTGACCAGAGAAATTTTGCTGTCTATGAAGAACACAGAGCGTGGAAATTCTTACAGTAAGCAAAGACAAAGACTATCTCTTGATTCACCAGCAATACTTGAAATAAAAACATCACCAAATCCAAGTTTTAGTCAATATTAACTTCCTTAAATCTACAATCTCTGAAATATTATAATACTAATTAAGAACAGTTACTACTTTGTAGGTAGAAGCAGAAGTCTTTCCCTTTCACAGACATTAGTGTTTCTTAAATGTGTACTTTTAAGCTTCCATATGCCTATGTTTCTGAGAAAGAGGATTATGAGTCAAATTTCAGATGTAAATGACAAGCGATTCATAAGCATGAACAGTATTTCTTACTTTCTTAGAAATCAGAGGTGAGTATAATGAAAATGGGAAGCCATGCAGCTTCAGGCAGATCCACTCAGATTGGGGCAGCCAGGGACAGGTCTATAGCACGTTGCTATAGAAACAAAGTAAAACCATTCCCTTTTGGCATAAAAAAACCCCTAAAATCAACCCATGTTTTAAATACACCTCTTCCAAAACTAACACTTGCATATATTACTTACAATTTAGTGAACATTGTATGGAAAAGCATTCAGAGTATCCCTGTTCTCTAAACTCCAATATGAAGAATAAATCCTGAGCAAGTTACATTATGCAGCCATTCTTTTAATGTTTATTTATATGTTTTACTGTAATTTGAAAGTACTACTAATTGTACTGTTATAGTAACACCTGAACAGAGAAATTTAAGGTAGACTGAATTGTAAAGACAGGAGTTTATATACAAGAGAACATCCCTTTTCCGCACTGCAGGGCTAGTCAGGTGAGAAAAGATTACTTCTACAAGTCACGTTTAACATCTTACACTCTTCATACACAGGACATCAGAGATTAAATATTGATTTTACATTATAGCCATTCATTATCACTAGGAACACTCACTCCTTTGAGCTAAACTGTAGCCAATAATTTGATTAGTCATAACCCATAATGAAGAACAAATTACACCAAAAAAAGTGCCTGCAATAAGTTTTATAACATCTCTGCAACATCATAGTGCTTCCTTTTAATACTTACCCACAGGTTATGCAAGCTGGGCACAGTGCATGCCAGCTGTGCTTCAGCTGCATCTCCATGGCCTGTCCAACAGCAAAGAGGTACAGAAAGAAATGTCTGCAGCTAACCGGTTCCCCTAAGATTCCCTAAAAACAGGCTTTTTTGCACCTTTTCATAAGCATGGAGAAACACAAGAAATGATGCTTTGTTCACCAGCACTTCCTCTCAGCTGAAACCCCATTTGTAAATACATTTTGAAAAAGCCAAACTCATACCTGGAACTGCCTGTATTCAAACACCTGGCACCTAGAACTTGTTGAGAAGTTCCATCTGTGTTTTTGCTGTAGCATCTACGTGCCATTCAGGTAACAAGAACTGTTGTTTGTTCCCATTATAGTCACAAGCATGCACAAGATACACAGACCTTGTCTGAGAGGCACCTGAGCTCTTTGCAAGTACCCTGGCATTTTTTTCCCAATTAAGTTGAAAATATTTGGACCCGTATCTAAAACTCAAGGAGCTGAAAATTGTTTGCTTTGAATGCCAGATTCTTTTCAGTGCCCTGATTTCTCTCCTGTAAAGCATATAATGCATCCTACCCTCTCATCTACTGCAACCACTTTCTCCACTTACAGGTGCAGATGGGACCAGTGTCTGGTCAGCAGAACCTACACCCTCCCTCCAGGGACCCTCTGGTGTCAGAGAAAGGAGTTTTGGGCAAATCACAGAAAGGACTCCAAACCCTGTTGTACTTGCCATGTGTCACTGCCAAGATACCCACTTCCTTGTCTAACCCCAAACACAGTGTTATTCCACACCAAGCAGCACGCTTGGATCAATATTTTTTTAAATTAGTGGCAAGGCAGAGTTTTTAAATGCATTTAAAAAGCGCATCTTTACTGACTGTAGCAAAAACAACCATTAGCTATCCATCTTTCATGCAGAATTCATCCAGGCCACTGTTTTTTGATAAGCAACTTATCCTGACCTGAGAATAGGGCTAAGGGGTATCTGTTAAAATATTAAACATGGCTTTTGAGACAGGGATACACAATAACAGTGTAAAGCATCTAGTACACAGATGCAGTACTGACAGCTCTTAATCCTGACAGGCTGGGTAAGCTAGAAAACAGGTTTCTTTGCATCTTGGAACATTATGTAACTAAACTGCTGATAAGCTATAAAAAAAAGATGCCTTGCTCTTAAATCTTGTTAATGAACTCTTACTTCCAGGAAACAGCTGTAGTGCCCTAGATATGTTTTAATCTCATTTTATAAGTCAAAACAATAGCAAAATAATGCATTAAGCTGCAGCTATGGTTCTGATGAATCATTCCTTGCACTCAAAAATAATTTTAGGCATAGGAGAGCTAAAGTTATGACAAGTTACCAAACCCCTGTGCTGGAGAAGCGTGCAGTTGTTTCAACATGGGAATCACAAAGAGCACCATTCTTAGAGAAGGAGTAAACCACTCCTAAGACCTTTTATCACAGGGAGAGAACATGTCTGTCAGGACAACCCATAAAGATGTGCTAGCCATTCTCTTTAGCACAGCGTGGCCTTAATCTCAAGGCTCATGAGACGAAAGAGGGATATGATGTGGTATTTTACAGCCTCCTGCTCCAGATCCCTTGAGGAGTCAGTGAGCAGGCACAGGAACCAGAGTAGTGACTATCTGCTCCAAAAAATCAGGGTAATGCACAGGAATGTGCCTTGGGCTCACCCCACACTGTTTATCAGAGTGAAGGGCAGGAAGGCTGACCTTATGAAATCACTTCAAGTAACAAGGTATTGATCACAAGTTCAGCTGCTGGAACACTGAAGCTTGTGCTTGAGACCAATCTCCTGTTCCTTCCTCACTAGGAAAACAGCTATAAAATGGCTTGGCTTGGAGGCAGGGACAGGAGGGAAGACAGGTTTTTTTTGCTTGGTTTTTTTTTGTTTGGCTTAAGATACTTGATACAAGCCTGCCACAGGAAGGAGGAACAAGAACATGATATGTAGAATCAACAGATAGCTACCCAAATGTCTGACTTGGCATCTTGCCAATTTGATGACTCACACCGACAATATTTTGATTAATGGAGTTTGGAAGGAGTTCAATATTTGATCCACTATAAGACCCATGACACATACTGTAAAAACACTGAGGTCTACTTCAGTCCAACAAGAAAAAGCGTCAAACTCATCTCTGGGCTTTGTCAGGTCTGAGAATTTCTTTTATCAGAAGCTTCTCCACAAGCCTACTCACGCTGCAATGGAATATGCTGCAAAAGGTGCAGAAAGAAGAAAGCAGACAAAAGCAACTCTCAATTTAAAACATTTCATCATTTACACATGGGTCTATTCTAATCCCTTACCCATTCTTTGGCTAAAAAGATAATTAGAACAACCAGAGTAGAGAGGGCCCTCCAGTGAGTAAAGAAATCTCATTTTTTTCTGCAAATAAAACACTTCTGGAGATTTGATCATGAATCACTGCATTTGTCTTTACTAAAATTGAAAATGTGACTGTATAAATAAAAGGTAGCAAAGCAGATATTCCCCAGCCCAGCTATGCAAAACACAGTGATGGTTCTGCCTGTGGGTGAGAGTCAATTCTCAACACTTCCCTTGTGCTGTCCCAGCAACCCCACGTAACTATTTAAGTTGTTAATGTGCTATGAACACATATCCATGTGGCATCAGAAGGTCAGCAGTTTTTCTTTGTATTTTCTCAGGTGATTAACAGCAGTGGTTTCAATAAGAGAGAAGCGTGTTGCCTGCAAAGCATGGTTTTCATCCTTGCCCAATGCCAGTTTTTAAGGTTTTTCACTAGAATATCACCATGCAAACGGCTGATCCAGCATTCACTACTGGAATGGAAACTTTTGTTAGCCAATGGTTATAGAAGGACAGCTTAAGTCACTCCAGCCATGCCCTCCTGAAGTAAAGGAGCTGCTGACAGGCAAAGCATCTGCTCTGTTTGCAGCTGATCAGCACTGAGTCCTTCATAAGACTGCCCCCTTCCACCCTTGCTCCCTTTGCAGTGGTTCTGAGTGTTAAATTCAGAATCAGAACAGCCACTTTTCAATCTGTTCACATGGCTAAAACACAGCAGGTCAAAAATATCTACTATAATAAGATGATCTATTATTTTTTTTCCTCTAAAATGATAATTTCACTTATTTAAAACACCCTGACTTCTTGGAATTCCTGACCTAAAACAAATGAACAAGCACATTTAAAACACAGTGGTAACTGTAAAAACAAAGCCAAAGAGGGACTTGATGTTGCCTAAAGTGGATGGGAATAAACAGTGGCACATTTGAACAGCCTTGAAAACTGAATAAACAGCCAGTAAATGGCAACAGATTAAAGACAGACAACTCTTTTACACATCTGTTTCTGTAACAAGGTCTATCTCACAAACACACATTTGGCCTTGTAAGCTCTCCTCTGTCATTTCTTTAAAAATTAAATAAAAAAGAGCACACAAAACCCCCCACAAACTGCAGATATGACAAAGCAAACATTAGACATTTAATCTCAGAACAGTCCAATCGTCCCCACTGCTGACATTCTGCACCTGCCTGAAGTCTGAAATTCAAGATTAATAAATCTGTATGTGAGAAAACAAATTATTAGCACGTCCAGTCAACTTCCTCAAAAAAGCAGCTACGATTCCTAGCGTTGCTGGGGCCCAGAGCCAGCCTGCAGAGCTTCAGAGGCAGAGGGGATGTACCCAAGGTTGTACTCCCATAGCCTAGTCTTGATGAAAGGCATCTCAAACCAACCACCGTCCCAGTTAGGCCAGATCTGCCTGGTCTGTCTTCTTCAACCAGCTCACAGTAAACTAATCCCACCTGTTTACCAGTCTGTGTTCCAGTTTTAGCCTCAATGGCTCTGGCTGAGTACACAAACATTGGACTAAATAACAACATAACGCCACTGCCAAAGAACAGAACCAATGCATAATCAAAACAGAGAGATACTGGGTGAACAGTAAATATTATTCATCTGATACCGGGCTGAAAGCCACAGCAAAAAAAGAAACTAACCCGATATGAAGCAGTAAGAATAAATCAACAGCTCTAATCACTAAATATGTGCATATGTTTATCTTATTGTTATCTTACTATTTTTAGTCAACTGGATTTTTTTCCCACAAAACATACAAGAGCAGCCTGTCTGATAAAGTTGTGAGAAAGATTTAAATTAGAAGACCCATGCAAAGAATTCTCACTGCAGGGAGATTCAAAACAGTGTTGCAGTGAAAAATGCAGAGGGATCAGCATGGCTTTTCTCCCCACATTCATGACACCATCTTGTCTACTGAATAGAGATAAATAAATGAACACATAACTACTGCAATATCATAAAAAACATTGGCATATTAGGTCTAACACGGTTGCCATTTTACTCCACTACCTTAAGAACACTTATTAGAAGTGAAGATAAGCTTCACTTCTTGTAGCATGTTACTTAGCTGTTCAGCTGCCACTAGCAAAGCAAACTGAATTCATCAACCTCTCCCAATTTTCTTGGCTTTCATTGTGCTCCTGATATAGTGGAAATCTATCTTATATTCCCTTAAGTAGCTCCTGATCTTTAGAAATACCTGCTACCAATGGGAATAATCCAGAGAGACCCATGAAACAGTTACTCAAGGCTTTGTGGGGAAAAGCACCCAAAATGAAAACTATCTATGATATGAAGAATTATAGAGAAACCCTATTTTAAGAAAGTATCACATGCAAAAATTTCACAAGTTCCATTTAAAGACTAACACAGCCACCTCAAATTAATTACAGGAACTAAAAATAACCCACAAAAACTTATCTTCAGATTTAGGCTGGGTTTGGATTTCTTAACAAAAGTCTACAACTGTAACATATAAAATATATATGTCAGGTTTTCTGTTTTAGAAAAGATTACAAAGCTTTGCAGAGTTTCACTTCTAAAGGGAAACTACACTGTAAACCTTGCCAGTTGATAATTTTCTAAATACAAATGCAGTAGAGCCAAGGACATTAAAGCAGACAGATCTAATCTTTTTTCTTACAGGCTAAAATATCTAATCTATAGCAAGATCATTTAAGTTTCTTATATGATTATATTTTCAATCACATAGTAAGACAAAAAGATGTGTTGCTATATGCTTTCCTTTAATTTTGCATTTGTTTAAAAAGAAAAAAAAAAGCCAAAAAAAGGACCAACCAAAACCAAACAGAGCAACCTGATTTAAAAAAAAACCAAACCAAACCCAAAGTCATAGCTTCTAAGTCAGAGGTAAGCTTTGAACTTCACTGGCAGTTTTCAGAGTCATTAAAACTACTCAAATTCATGTCTTAAATATCAGCCTACATTTCAGAACTTTTACTTTGTCAGTACAGCTCATTTTTGGCACCATTTCAACATACTTTAATACAAGAAAAAGGCATGAACTTTGCAAGAAGAAAAAAGCACGTACTCATATGTAAGCTGAGTCTGCATGTTTCACCTCCTCTTCCAGTGTTTTAGCTGTCTTCTCATATCAGTTTTCTGCTTGTGATCATTCAATTATCAAGTCTCATGAAAAACTTCAGTAGCAAAATGGTAAAACACAAACACCAGCAAAAACTTAATCTATCTAGGCTTTCCTGTTAATTTTCTGTGTGCATGCCTTACATCCTTCCTCCTCCCACCACTGCATCCAGCTATATAGAACAGACAAGATTCCCCAGCACCCTCTGACTGTGGTATGCTGGCTCCAGGAAGATAAAATCAGTCACATCATAAAAAGCCAGAGAAAACTCATGTACTCACCCTCCTAAACCTGCTTCTAGAATCTGTTTGCTTTGTTGTGAAAGATTACCAAAATAACCAGCACAATCTACGCCACAACAAACAGTCATTAAAAAAGATAAATAAAATAAATAAAAATCTGCTTGCCATCCTTATCCAGCCTCTCCTCTCTGCAGCAAGAATTTTCACAGCAGGCCTGAACTGAATTATGTCTAAGCCACAGGCCACCTTTCTTGCTCCTAAAGTTATGAGTAGATTCAGAAAATAGCAACAGAAAATTGACAGAGACAGGATTCCCTCAGTTCCAATTGCATGTAATATATATACCTAGTTTTCTGTTTATTTCAATCATGTCCCTGCCCTGTTGACTTCGGTTTGATGCTAAATGATAAAGAAACATATGATACCTGAGATACGGGTAGCACAGTAAGAGAATGTGACATTTGCCAACTATAGATAGAGAATTCAGAGGAGTCTAGATAATAAATAATGATGTGTTCAAAGAAGGTAATAAAAAAAATCAGACTTAATAAATCAAGGAAATACTGTTGAGACTGCAAGAAAAATATTGCATCTACCAATTCAAGTTCTTGTCCATAGTCCATCCCCTTGCCACATAGGGAAGTTCCTGGGCTGAAAAAGTTACCTTGCCAACAGGTTTCATTTGTTTTCTTCTGGGTTGTTTCAGCTTGCAGTGATTTTGTACTTTTACATTCACAGACTACTGAAAGCAGAGTTATCTTCTCAATACAATGAATAGCATATCCCATTGACTCTTTGGGGGGAAAGAGACGGGTTGAACTTCATCACTTTCAGATATTTGTATGTGGACAAAGTTACTGAATAAAGGAAAAGGAACTGACTACAGCAAGCAAAAAATTCTTTTAACATTAACTTCTGCTTTTGATAAAGTCAAACAGTACTTAGCCTCTACCCAGGAGATACACAGAGGTGATTTAGAGACATTGCTGCGGTCTAGGCTAGGACAGACAAAACACAAAAATGAATTACTACTCAGTAATTGAATTCATGCGGAGGAGTTTGGATGTTTCTTGCCTGTGTGACCGGAATGATTGTTAACGTATAGAGCACCACAAAAACCAGTGTTCTCCAGTCTCCTCCAAAACCAGTTTGTAACAATCCAAATAGACCAGTGTTCTTATTCTTACCTCAGCCTTTCCTCTTCTTTCTTACGAAGGCTGAAATCTCGCTGAACCACCTGGAGCACATGCTCTGCTTCTTCATCAGTCAAGCCAGAAAGATCCAGTTTTCTCCCCATTATATACTGTGTCCTGGATGTGAATAACTATATGTAATATCTGAAATCAGAAACAGAAAATAAAAGAGGAAAATAAATTGAAAGCCCTGCTATTTTTCACAAGAGTGCTGAGGTCACAGGCACATCTGCCCAACAGAGAGAAAGTTGCTGCCACAAACATCGGAAAAGAAAATAAATCTTTTTGGTTGGAAAAGACCTTTCATGATCATTAATCCAGCCATTAACACAGCACCACCAAGTCCACCACTAAACCATGTCCCTAAGTGCCACATCTGCACGTCTTTTAAATACCTCCAAGGATGGCGACTCAACCACTTCCCTGGGCAGCCTCTTCCAATGTTTGACAAACCTTTTTTCAGTGTAGAAATTGCTCCTAATACCCAAACTAAACCCCCCAGTACAACTTGAAGGATTCATTTCAGAATTATTTTTCAGGTTCCACGCATTGAAAGCAATCAGTCCCAAATTAAACATAAATGTAAACAATACATTATTTGGGATAAGAAGAAATGTTGAGGGAAGATCTCAGTGTTGCTCCCAAAACCAAACATGTTTAACTCGGGTGAATTCAGGTCTAGACATTTAAGGGTTTATGTCATGATTTTGCAAAACTGTTTGCACAATCCCTGTGACTGTAACTCTCCTGTAACACTCAAAAATATTTTATACTACCAACTAAGACATCAGGAATTATATTTAAAGAACCATGGGAGGGGGGAAAAAGTAAGCATATAAACTTCAAAGGCATTTCCTGAGTGACTGGAAAGATTTAGATGTCACTATCACCACTATATCATTATTTCCCACATTTTCCCATATTTTGAGGAAAAAAAGTAGTAGCCAATGTTATGTCTGAATTAAAGGTACTATAAAGTTTGAACTAGTACTTTGCCCAATTAACTTCACTAATGAAATTTGTTCCAATTTGGTTTTCCATGATTTTTATTAATTTGAGTTCTAGTAAATTCATCTCTCAGTATTAATTTTTGTAATTTGATTTATGTAATTATTTGGGCAATCGTAAAGGTATCCATCTCCACTATGGTTTCAGAAACATCAGACAGCTTTCCCATCTGTTATGAGCTCCCAGCAATGTATATAATCATTATTAACACTCTAAAGTTCCTACACTATTTCTGCCTCTTTATCCATGATGAGTGTCATGCGAACACAAAGTATATAAGGTGGTTCTGACAAAAAATAACACTTAAGAAACATTGCTACGGCTTATAGTTAGGTGTTCTAAATACTATAGCAAGTAGAAGCATTGGGGGAAAAAATCAGCTTTATTTTTTAAACATAAAAATTCATTTACTACTCAGATAATGATGTGGAATGTGGTTGGTTGGGTTTTGTTTGGGTTTTTTATACAATATTTACCTTCCTACAATTATCTAATTACAGCTCTTCAAACAAGAAAAACACACCCACGTGAAAGGAGGGTATTGCTTATTTTTCCTATTTTGGTTAGGCTATCCATGAAATTTAGAAAAAGGTCTTCATTCAGGAAAACAACACTTCAACAAAAGCAAGCAGACGAGAGAGAAGCTTAGATGAAATTAAGATGTCAAGATCCCCCCAGTGTGACACAAGCTCAGAACACAGCTATAAAAAAGGTCACAATGTTCTGGCTTGACTCTGGATCTACCAAGGAAGCTGACAACGAGTTAATAAAGGCTATAAAAATGTGCTTCTAAGCAAAATTACCCTGACTTGTGTAGAAAAAAAAAAGTGCCACAGAAACAAAGGACTATACGTAGTCTTCACCAATCTTACTTGCAAGAGCAAGACTGTATGTTAAAATGAACAGTTGGCTGAAACACAGTGAGGAACAACTGGCAAGATTTTTTTTCCATGCCATATACATGCATAAATCTTAATGAAACTTTCATCAGAATGTGAAAATATTCTCCAATCCTTTTTCATCTCCAGCCCTTGTACCAAAGCCTCACTGAGCACTGCCAAGCACAAGAAAAGGCAAGGTAGGGTTTGCTAAGGTTATGCTTACACATTGCAGCTCAAAAGGAGGAAACGAAGTGCCCTGGAACACATCCTGGCCTCCAGGCTTTGGGGTACCTGCTCAACAAAGCACTTGAGTGCAAAGGTGCCTCTGACTCTAAAAGCTTTAGAGGGAAAACACAAGATACATGCTAAAAGGAAATTAAACTCTTTTAAGTAATTGCTGGAGCCAGCAGAGACACCTTCATGGTAGGGCTACAGTTTTCTGAGACACAGGACAATGAAGACACCAGGAGATCAAAGATGCAACTCCAGTTAACTTGAGCACCAAGTTAACAACTGTAATTAACATTGTCATAACAAGTTCTCCCTTCAGGTCTCCATCAAAATGTTTTTGGAAACAGTGTAAAAATGAATACTGTTTTTTCACACATACAAATGGGTTCATCAGCAAAGAAAATGATCCCTCTGATAGAGCTGCCACTGTTGATTTAAGAGGGAAATTTACCCTAAATTTGGGAGTAAGCAGGCAGTCCCATCACATCTGATTTTTGGGGGTTGGCAAAAACTTAACTTCAAGTATAGATATGCTTTAAAATGACAAGCAACTTTACTTTTTGATTTTCATTTGGTTTGTTTCCCTGTAAGACTCTCAGTCTGCATTCCAATATAATATTAACCTCTAAGGAATTAGTGTATTTTTTTCCCAGGAAATCGTTTTTCATCACACTACTAAATCACCTCTGACCTGGGAATATCACAGCAATTTATAAATATTTATAAACAATTCTCAACTATCCTTTTCTCAGCAGATCCGGATTATGCATTTTGGAAATACACAATAGCAAATCCTCTAGAGGAAATGTAACAAGTTACACTTTAAAAAAAAAAAAAAGAAAGATAAAAAAAGGGAAAAAAATAGCTTCTCAGCCTAAAATAACTTCTGGCCTCAGTTAAAATAACTTACATGAGGTTGTTCAAATATTTCATGAGTAATTCTCTGTTAAATCTCAAACTGAATACAAAATCTAAGCTCTCCCAGACTTTACAAGGAATAGTATCGTTCCCTAGAAAACTTCTCCTCAACAAATTAAAACACTATAACAGAAAAGCCTACGCTTACAAGACATGATTTGGTATTGTTTCAGCAATACTCTAATCTTACTACTTCTTACAGTCTGTTTTAAAATCTAATTAAAACACTCACATTGAAAACATTTCTTGAATTGAACTTCAAAACAAAACCAAACCCCAACAAAACAAAAACCAAGCAAATGAAAAGTTTTTCTAGAACAGCTAGCTATGCTTCTGAATTCTAAAATGGACAAGGGATCAACACAAGAAATGAGGGTGAGTAGTGTATTTCCTAGTCATTCATATGACAGCTAAGCTGTTTGGACTTGGAGTCTCAGCAGATGATTAGCATTAGTGGGAAGGTGGGAAAAAGTCCACAAATTTTTTCTAATCCTTTTTTTTTCCAAGTTCCAACTGATACACAAGTATAAAACCCATTAGGAATACAAAATGTTATACAAAAGCCACATTGATTGGCCAGAATAATCTTCTCATTGGTAAAAAATGAGCTAGAGGAAAGGCTTATGCAGCATTTGGACCTACAGCTGCTAAAGATCATAGGTTACCTGGTATACAACATCAGCATGTATTTCTCTGCAACTGGATTTCCAGTTACTGTACATTCTCATTTTACTTCAGTCTCATCTTCCATTGTTTATGCTGAATTTAGGCAAATCATGTTCAGATCTATTTTCTCTATTTAGTAGCAACTGTCTTATGGAAGAATACATAGTCAAGATGATGTGTCTGACAGCATTCTGACTGTGTGAGACTGACTATCACTCTTCCAGAAATAAAGAAGACAGCTTGAAGAAAAAGACAAAATTGGAGTGGTAATGTACTGACACGCAATTGTATCTTGGATGAATTCCCTCTTTAACATGTGCCTTCAATCTGAAGCATGAAATGCAGCTCGTCTCTATAAGAGATTGTCAACCAACCCCAAGGTGAACCATCACAGGTCAGGAAGAAAGCCAGCACATGCACTTAGGGAATGCAGCTGATCCTGAACAGTCCAACACAATCAGAAATTCACACATCTGTAAGAACGAGACTGCAAGGCCCAACTTGCAAATTGGAGCTCAGACCTCACTGCTCTGTACCCAGGCTTCCTGCACAGAGAGAACAGTCATGTCCCTTCTTCCACCTTCCCATCAAACCTCAAACTGCAACACACCTGGCAAATTAGTCTTTATGCTGTGCTTTCTAAGCTTGAGCCAGCACAAATACTAAAAAATAAAAAAGCTCATTTGTATTCCTACCTCTCTCCTCAGCATCAGCTTAACAGTGAGGGCTGCAAAAATAGTCACCCACCTGTGTTGCATTACACAGGCCACACCTTCTCCTGAGACACCTGCCAGTCCCAGCATTTCACAATCAGTGCCCCTCAAACACAGGCTGAAGGGAGATGAAAGAAACAGTGAATCCTTCTTTGTTCCTTCAAAGAACTGATGGGTTTCTATCTCATTTTAAGAGGCAGGCAGAGAAGTGAGCACTCACTTTACCAGTGTAAATACATATAAAACCAGCCTAATACATGCACCCAGAAAGACTCAGGTTCAATGCCATGTTAACCCTGGGAAGGCTCAAATAATTATCTCCCTCTTTGTGAAAGAGAACACAATTCAGGATATTGTTTAACTTGTTCACTGATGACTGGGAAGAAGGGGCAGGTGCCTTCTCAGCAATTTCATGGACGACACAATGCTGGAGGAGTGGCCAGCACCCCAGACTGCTGTGCTGCTCTTCAGGAGGAACTCGACAGGTCAGAGAGATGGGCAGAGAAGAACTGTCTGAAACTCAACAAAGACAAATGCAGGGTCCTGCACCTGGGGAATAATAACAGCATGCACCTGTACTGGCTGGGGGCTGACCTGCTGGGAAGCAGCTCTGCTGAGAAGGACCTGGGGGTCCTGGCAGACAACAAGCTGTCCACGAGCCAGCAGTGTGTCCTTGTGGTAAAGAAGGACAATGNCTTGTGGCAAAGAAGGACAATGGCATCCTGGGGTGCATTAGGAAAAGTGAGGCCAGCAGGCCAAGGGAGATGATCCTGCCCCTCACTCAGCCCTAGTGAGGCACATCTGGAGTGCCGTGCCCAGTTCTGGGCTCCTCAGTACAAGAGAGACATGGAGCTCCTGGGGATGGTCCAGTGCAGGGTTGTAGATTCTTAGGAGACTGGAGCACCTCTTTTATGAGGATAGACTGAAAGAGTCAGACTTGCTCAGTCTCAAGAGGAAAGGGCTGAGAGGGGACCTTATTAATGTGTCTAAGTATCTGAAGGGAGGCTGCCAAGAAGATGGAGCCAGGCTCTGCTCCATGGTGCCAAGCAACAGGACAAGAGGCAATGGGCAGAAACTGATGCACAGGAAGTTCCACCTGAATATGAGGAAGAACTTCTTCAACGTGACTGTGCCCTGGAAAAGGCTGCCCAGAGAGGCTGTGGAGTCTCCCTCACTAGAGACACTTGAACCATTTCTGTGCAATGTGTTGTAGGATGACCCTGTTGGAGCAGAGAGGTTGAAGGAGACAACCAGGTGGGCCCTTCCAACCTTACCCATTCTGTGATATTACTGTGCAGAGCCCTGTTTCAGAGCCAGCATCCTGTTTGCTTGTATGACCTGAAGAAACTGAGTGATACAGGCCATGATATATGACACATGGAGCACCACATGACAAGTATGTGTTTGAAAGTTAAATGCCTTCCCCCGTACCACAGAGAGCATCCTACAGATAAACAAACTAACCAAGAGAAGATAGGTCCACTAAGAGAAGTTTTTCAGCTTCAAGATACCAAAGTATCACTATTGGGTAAAGTGGTGCTAAGGCTTCTCATCCAATTTATTCTTATATTTAACCTGGAGAAGAAAACACTGACAGGGAGGGTTATGCTTTTGTAAAAACCTAAACAGATTTGGATGCACTACACATTTTAGACCTGCATTTAATTTTGCATATAAATAATAGAGGCAAAAGGGTTATGATAGATTAAGGATCTCATAGCTTGAAAGCCATATTGTGATTAACCCATGCAAACTACAAAAGCAAATAGTTAAGTGTGGATTGCTTGACTGCTACCAAAACATCTATAAAATCCAACCAATATGCAAACACACCACAGGCATACTTAAAATATTCTACAAAATAAAATGGATTTTCTCCCACACAACATATGTTGCATTAATTGATATCCTGTATCCCTCTTACAAAATATCACTCATGAGCAGATCCGTAAGTTTGATCCAAGAATTAATCTTTGACTGGGAGATTCTTCCTCCAAGACTATTTTTAGAGGTAAGAAAGTGCTTCCAACAGCGTTGCCACAATGAGGCAGTATTCGCTAGTGCTGCCAGATGTGAAAACAAATTTAATACACTAAATCACTACTAATTCAAACCATTGATAAGAAACCCCACTGCAAATTACTGAATTTCACAGATTAGCAAGTAAATGAACAAAATGAAAACCAAAAGTAATTTCATAAGACTGTGCCTTCCACACTCCCTGTGACACCTACAAAGTGCTTCTAACCCTGATTTATGCCTGAAGAAGCGAGAATCATAGGAGATACAACAATGGAGAGTGATATCTGTAAAGCCATATGTCCCGTTTCACTGAGTCTTAGTGATGAACTGTAGGTGGCCGACACAAAATTTATGTCCCATGCATTGAGAAAAGGGTTTCAGTAGCAGGTCATCTTTGATTTGTTTAGATAGTCATTTGTCAAGTGACATAAAGGAAGAGTAAAATACAGCCAGAGCTGTACAGAAAGCCTCTGAAAACCAGATTAGGAGCTGGGTTAGCCTGTCAGGTGGGGGAGTTAATGCATTCCATTGTTGACACTAGAATTTACTCCACACTGTGCTTAGAAGAGGCTCTGCTTTGGACTCGAGTTTGACTAACCTTTTTATATTGACACTGCGCAGCATGGAGATAACCTGAGCCCTGACCAACACACACAAACCTGAAGTTCTGGATCCTGAGTTTATACAAACAAAGAACATTTATATTCAAGCATAAGACATGGTCAGGCATTTTCTGGCGTTCAAAGGTCAACTTCACTGTCAGATTTTGACTGCAGGTTCATTTATATTTGAATCCAAACTGGAGCAGCCTCACAGCTCCTTTACTTTAAACTAGAGAACCAAAGCAGTTCATCCTCTTACAGGATTAGGGAATCAACCAGACAACACAGACACCTTTTTGAGACCCACACGACTTATTAGTTGAACAACAAAATCAAATTAAGTCACCACCTTTAGGAACTAACTAGGGCTCCTCACTTAGACACATCTGGAACCTGAGACCACAGTTCTTCCATTGATTTGTTCCTTTTTGACCTGTGATACTACCTTGGAGCAGGAACATGAAGCCTCATCCTTAAACATTAGAAAAGAAGCATGGGAGGTAGAGCAATCAGGTTCATCTTCCTCTAGAGGTGAACTGGTTTTTTCTCATTTGGGACTCAACCCACAGCATTTGTGCTTACAGTGATTAACAAAATTTTTGGACAATTTTCAGCACTGCCTTTTAGACCAAGACCAGCTGAAATGGTGAAAAACAACAACATCACTAGAATATACCTTTTTGAATTCTCCCCAAAGCTCTTTCAATTGTTTTTAAAACCTGAGGTTGCTCCAACTCACGCACTGTGATTTAACTTAAATCCAAGTCACGGTCTGTCAAACAAATGTCAAAGCACTTGTGACAGCTAGATGCAAGCATGGAGATAACTTTCAGAAAGGCACACTGAGTACCCCTGGGGATGATCACTGAGGGGCAGAAGGATCAGTTCTTTTAAGGGGAAAAAAGGAATCAATCTCTTGCAAGATAGACAATGGTTAGAAAAATAGGTACACTCTGCAGCTTGGGGTATTTCAGGTCAGCATTAGCTGCATCTCTGTCAACAGCACTCAAATCGCGCACGCAAGTCCATGCCTTAGCAACTGCTGATAACAGCACAAACCAGCACTTTCTTCCTTTTGGATTACCCTGAGACACAACATTCTGTTCATACAACTCAAAAGGCATGGAAGAAAACCCCATTTAAAAACCCTTTCAGTATCAGGACTAATGCCTAATAAGCAAAGAAGCCCTTCTATTAGTTTCAGAAGAGACAAAACTCATCACAAGAGCTGAAGTGAAAGTCTATTCCATGAGTTATAAAGACATTTTCCTTTCTTTCCTTTTGAGAAAGAAAACAACAGATTATGTACTGTGGTCCTGCAAGAACAGAAAGTTGGTTCACAACAGCAAAGCCATATATTATACTGCATGGAGACAGGTGGAGGGTGCTGGGGAAAGGATTGTTTCATTATTAAAAAACTCCAAAGATTTCAGGCTGTTGCCTGCTTTAGGACTCATTAAAGCCAGCGGGAATGCCACAAACTTTAATAGCCTTTGAATGACTTTGACTTCAGATTACTATCACGAGAAGAGACTACATCTCATTTTCTACAGTAAATTACCTCACACCCTTTAAACAGACTTAATCCAGAAACTATGGCTGCATTAAGTCACTTATTCATTATTTTTCTCCATCAATAAGCAGTGTATGTTGCAAAGAAGAGTCCAGAAGGAGACTCTTGAAACTGCTGCACAGCAGAATTTGAGAATGGGTCTCCAGTAGGTGGAAAGGCTAGAGTTCCCTTCTTGCCTGTTAGCAGTGCCAGCAAAACTCAAGAAGACTGCTTAATTGACTCCTGTGAGCCAACTTGAGATAATACCATCAAAAGTGCCTCATCTTCAAGACCAGCTCCACTACAATAGGTGATGTTTTATTTGGAAGTATACTTTGCCTTGAAGAATGTAAAATTCATTTCCCTTCATAATGCTTTATATCTTAAAACAACCAGTAGATAGTAAAAAGTCAAATAATGTGAATACCAAACACCAATATCAGTTTTTCCTTTTCTGATCATCAATTGATCAAAAGGTAAATGAAGAATATAGGTAATGAAAAGTAACAAGAGATCTTGTTTCTTTTACCCAGCTCAGAGACTAATGGGTCAGTGAAAGCTTGCAAGATGAGGAGTTTCCTTAGTATAACATTCTTAAAAAGAAAAACAAAATTGCTCTGCTATTGAAATTTAATGCATATTGGCCTGGAAATTTATTGCATTCCTATTCCCAGAATAGCATCCATGAGATCTAAAAAATTTGTCATTATTGAAATAATGCTGCTATTAACTTTTAACCAGTCAAGCCACTGCAGTCTTTATACCCTCTTCATCTAGGATAAAGCTGCTAGGTGATTCAATAAACTGCTTTCCCCTACGTTCTGTTTAATTAATTTTCAGGACATCCAAGGTCAAATATGATGTTTATTTAGTGAAAAGGAAGTTTTTAAAAAAATGCAGCATAGCATTTTTCTATAAGATTGTTAAAAAAAACCCCAAAATAGAAAAAAAGGATAACATGTTTCAACTGAAAGTTAAAAGCAAGCACAATCACTAGTCTACCATAAAAATCACAGATCTTACTAGTGCCAGACATATATAGGGGGTTTTCCTCTTGGGTTTCTGTAAATTCATATAAAGTTTGGATATAGGCACCTTTGACCAATCTCACAAAGGATACACAAAACTGAACCATGCCCTGCAATCTTACCAAATTACGCTGTATTTAGCCCTTCCGTAAAATTCCCTGGTTGTGTCATAGATAAAGGCCAAGATTCTCTGGTAATTTGAGCAACAGTATGGCATGCTTCCCTTCACTCTGAAATATAGCAGTCATCTTCCTCCTCCCTTAAGCCCAAAAAGCTTCTTTTTAAAGTAAGCTGCTATAAATCTCTGGATATAAGAAACTCAGGGCTGGTTTATTCTCTGGCTGTTAGTGGTTCACAGGTAAGTCGAGGCCTTTATTATCTCTAAGAATCTATCCAGAAAATAACCTACCTGGACCCAAAAAGAAGGTGGATAAAGCATTCCACAGGAAGGCAGCATTAATCCACTCAAACTAATGGGTTTTCTCAAAGAGAAAAGCTGTCCCTATGGTTTTAATGGAACTGTATTCAACTAGTTTCTTTCAACTCGTCCAGCCTACCAAGGGCAAGTTAAGGTGGTTTACACTGTCAAACAGCAGTCTCCAGTCTTATAACAATAGGGTATGTTAATGTTGGCAGCAACACAAAGGAGTTCCATTTTCATGCAGACGTACTGTTTATGAACAATTTGGTGTATACAGCTTTTCTTCTGCATCACCCATGCATACATTGGGGACTTTTTTTTCCCCTTTGTTTAAGTACAAGCCCTTCAAGTGTTCTGTTTACTGCGAGTATGAAGAGAGAAAGGTGAATTCCTACTGTGTTCATACACTTGGGTGTACCATAAGTAGCGCACTCAGATGTATTCATCAGGTTAGCATGGAAGCAAGAAACCAGCTCAGGAAAAATAAATGGAAGTTTTCGCTTAGTTTTCTTAATCCTGTTTCTTGATTCAGGCAGCAATGGGTCAGAAGAAGACAAAAAAGAAAAAAGGCCAATATTGTGTCATTTGAATCATAAGCAGGTCCAAGAGGCAAATCCTGCCACAGGGCACAGTGCTCTATGTCTTGCCCCAGTGGGGGCTACTGGGGTGGAATTGTCTTCTGTGCATTCTCACTACTGGCAATTAACATATCACAGCTGCTGAAAATGATACTCCCGTTTCTAACTGCTGTATGCATTGTACTAAGTTATCTGACAAACTCCATAGGGAGGCTACAGAATCACCCAGCACAATTTTAGACACTTGGCCATAACGCATCAGTAAATACACTCTGATACGACTCAGTACCTGGGTAATGATGGTTAAGGCAGTAGCCTGAGGCATTACATAGAAGATGCAGCACCTTCTCCTTTTTGCACAGCTCTGTTCACTTTCTAAAGGTAGAATTAAGCATCAAATACTACTGTTTGACATTTAATTGCAGGGACTGAGCCAGTGGTCTCAATGCAGTTCACAGGGAACAGCTATCACCATTAATAAGCAAATATAAAAGCCTGTCCAGCTTAAAGATAGCTCCCTCAAAATAAGAAAAAAAATGCCTGGTAATGTGAGAACTAGACTAATTGTCCCTCTGTCCTCTCTCCAGCCTTCCAGAAAAGGAAGGAGGAACAAGTAAAAGCCTTTATTGCCAAAATCCTTACTGTGCCTATTCTAAGGAACTCCAGCCTCCATGGCAAGACAGCTATCTGCATTTTCAGAAACACAGCAAACAGTAAAATGGTAAGTATAAAGCAAAAACCATCATTTGCCAAAAAACAGATTGCTAGATACATTTAACATCCCTGCAAACACACTTGAGGAGGGATGCACATGCACTATAAGGCATTTTCCGATCTAATTTGGTTACGCTTGCCTGAAACGTAACACAAATCCCAGCACAACGCAGGCTCCTACTTAATTAGATTCCCTAAGAAAAGTCAGTCGGAGCCATATGGCATTTTCCTCAGCAGTTACGATAAACTGACCTTGATACTCGGAAAACGCACGCTGCCTCTGTCTGAGGCACAAATTGCAAGCGCAGAGTGGCAGGATGCTCCCGAGGAGGAGCGGGGGCAGCGCCTGTGCCGCGCCGAAACCCTCCCCGGGGCTGGCGGGGAAGTTGACCAAGAGTCAAACACTCCAACCATAGCGATGATGATGATGATGATGCTCTGCAGTGACAGCGCTCGGACAGGCGGCGCGGCCGGCAGAACATCTGTCCGCTAATTAAAGGCGAGCCTAATGCCGCTCAGCTGCGGAGGGGCGGCGGCGTCCCCTCGGCCACCGGGGGGATCCAGGGCCGGCCCTCGCCGCCGGGGCAGGGGGACCCTCCGCGGGCACAGCCGGCCGCCCCCCGACGGGCGCTGCGGCCCCATCTC